>JAJFDJ010000085.1:0-145145 GCA_028637755.1 Xylariaceae sp. X170
TTAGATCTCGCATATAATTACCCGATATGGCTTAAGGTGAACTCCACGGCTACAGATCGGTCTGAGATTATGAGGTAGTTCGTAGCAAATCGGTCGGCCTAGAGTTGCCAGCCCTACGCGTCCATTGTACCATACCGTAGCACCTTGGCCTACCTTTGGATTGGCTCATAAGTGAAGACTCATAAGCATGCTCATCCCGTATAGGCAGACGGAAGAGGGAGTCATCATGTAAGTGAGCGAGGTTACATGGTACAGTAACGAATGATGGTACAGACTGTCTCGACTCTCCCGGTTCATAACTACTACTGACCGAGTTTCAAGCCATGATCGTATCAAGACGTCAACAGTACATAGTACCCCTTATAGTCTAGATACTAGTTAACAACTCAACTCAATGGCAAGTTGATGAAAGAGATCTGTACGATATATGAGTCGTTCACGCAGTCAATATATCGTGTAAACAGAGCAGCGTTGCATGTTTCGCTGCATCGCATCATCATCATATGACAGGGTCCTCGCCTCGCTTGCTCGCTTGGAGACGAACGAAGTCCTTCCGTACGAAAGGAGGGAAACCCGCCGCATTCCGCACCCTTTAGTTAGTTGCCGAAACAACCAAAGACCGGCCTGTGGCGCTGCAACATCGTACATCGTAGTAAATAGGGCGTGCGGGAGGGCTCCACGTGAATGGAAAAACTTGCCTTTGTACCCTCTACCTTCGACTCACCCGGCGAACGACTCCAGCCTCCAGGGAGCGAAGATTTTTTTTCACAGCCGGAGCTGCTCCACTGGAATATTTTCTTTGCTTTCTGACATCGACATGGCAAAGACTTTTTTCCTTTGCTCACTAAAAGATCGGATTTGTTACCCAATAAGATCCACAACGTCGACAGGGCTCATGGAAAAGAAAAATTTAGCGATCCATTTTCTATGACCTGTCTCATAGGCAACTCATCAATTGGTATTTAATACGTGTGAGCTAGCTAGCGGTAATGCATGTACCTTCTCTAGTGAGGGCGGGAAAGAAAAAAAAAAAAAAGAAAAGAAAAAGAGAAAAATAGGGACAGGGGGGTGTTGGGATCGTTACCGGGATTCTCTGTGTGTCAACCGAGAAACCCTTGCAGATGGTACCGACGTTTCCATCGTACATGGTGGCGGTTGTTACCAAGATCTCTCTTCTGTCTGTGCCTGGCATTTTAGTACTCGTAGGTAGCCGGCCCTTCTTTTTCTTTCTCTTTTTTTTTAATTTTTTTTCTTTTCATCCCTTTTCCTCCTATCAACGAACACGATTCTCCTATAGATTGCCGTGCTTTACCGAGCCGGACTCCACCGAGGAGGCGACGAAATTTTCAATGAAAGAAAAAAAAGAAAGAATGTACCTAATTAAGCACGGGATAATTCACTCCAGCTGGGGTTTCTTTAAGGGCATGGCGAAGTTTTTGGTAGTGTCCGAGAAAAAAATCTCTGCGTGGTCACGAACAAACGTGGTGCCACCCGCTAGCGAGCGGAACCAGGGTTCGACTGACCAGGGAGGTCCAGGGACCGTTGGATGGAACCAGTGAAGTGAGTGGGTGACCTTGACGGAGTCTGTGCGCATCCTGTGTGTCATTCCCGTTCAAACAACGAAGTCGACGAGAACGGCAAAGAAAATCTCACCGCGCATGAAAAATGACTCTTCACTCATACGGCCTAATATCGGCACTTGGGCACATGACAGACAAGACGGAATGGAGAAGGGCGCGGGGGTTGCTGTTGGATATTTGCAGGTGCATGTTGCTAACCGCATAGCTACCTACATCGTGTACGTTGTCGTTGGACAGGAGCACTTACGAAGTAGCATCGTAGCGTCAGGTAGGGAGATGCCTACGATGCCAATGGCTGGCTGGTGTCTCCCACGGAAACCTACGAAGCGCCTTACAGAAACTAGAAAGTAGAAAGCACAACAAGCTCCAGCCAGCTCTTTAGCAACGGGCCTGCGAACTGCTGCATGCATAGCCGAAGATCCTTAGCCTGGACCAGTCAACGACCGGGCCCAAAAACTGCCACCTCCCGTCCCGTCTAGCCTGGTTAGTAACCTTCCACTTAGGTAGCCAGTTCACGATATATCCGGCTACAACCGTCGATGATCGTTTTGGCCGGGGGAAACAAGCAGAAGGAAGAAAAGGATTTTCAGGCACCTACTAGCCTACCTACGCCCTATGGTCAACATAGGTAGAGACCAGGCCATCACCGCCTTTCTTGCGTGATCGCATCGATCGGATTACGGATTACATATCATCATCATCTCGGCTCACCAAACCGATGCCTATAATATCGTAAGTAACTGACTGACTGAGTCACTGATGAGAGTGGATCGCGGAATTCCATACCGAACTGTTAGACCCCTCGGTCGGCTCCTAGACCCAACGGACTGCACCACATGATGGCCTTTCCCGAACAAACAACGTCTGGGCCGTCTCCGTGCGTGAAAACAAGGTCCCCATTCCATTCCATCACATCATATCACGACAGACAGACAACGTCAGTCATCATCAGTTTCTCGGCATGTGGAGCCGCATGTATCCATTTTCATGAGGACACAATTCATGAAAGGTGAGAAACTTGAGGCTGAAAGACAGAAAAAAAGATCAACCTGCGGGTTGTCTGTATGTAGGTAGGTATACCACGATCCACTTTTGATGTGTTGGTCAAAACAAACGAGGCCCATCGAGAGGCCCATCGAGCGTTCTGGTTTCTATGCACGTCATTAGTGTAGGTCACGACGATCGCGGAAAACACGAACGCTGTATTTCGTACGTAACTCGTTCTCAGAAGAGAGAGTCCAGACAGGTTCACGATCGTAAAATCACTCGTGTCTAAAATAACCCATGGCATTCACAAAAAACATCGCATCTCCATTCGGTGTATAGCGTCAGCGAGGTCCACGAAGTCTAGGACGCGGTGAAGCCGTCCAAACAATTATTTCCATGTGGAGAATTCGAGTTTGCGACCGTCCTAGGCCCTCGATCTCGTTCGCTAAAGAGCTTTCTTCAACTGCCCCCCCTTTCCCATAACGTCCGTAGCGCGGAAACAGCACTAGACACACACGTGTGGTGTGGTTTCATAGATGACCCGTCTTAACCACATCCGCGAACCCTGACCGGACCAGGGTCCCAGCTGGGCGGGTTGTAGAAATGACAGCACCGCTCTCGCCGGGATGGGGAAATATATGCCTCATGGGCGGCGCCGCCGGCCAGCTACCTACAGGGACTTGATGCTCGCGCTCTTTGTCGGTATTCCGTGTTTCGAGAACGTTTCTAGGTAGGTAGGTCTGGACAATACGAGAGCAAGCAATCCTCACGATACATAGGAGTTCGCTTCGTTAGCGCTGTAGTCATTTGCGGCTCCTGGAATCCCTCCGAGCCTCAATCAAAAAGGTGAGAACTAACGACGAGCCGCTTTTCTCGGTTAACGACGGGAATTGGGTTCAGTTCGCTTCGTTGTGCCGAGAGGTCGTCGTTGCAATAGGGGTTGGAAGATATCGAATGTTGTTGAAACCGCCAAGATGGATATTGGGTCTTGGTTTGGAGCATTATTGAATGGAAAGAGAGATGTTCATGATCAATTGAGACTGTGTAGTATCGAAAAGATTGTTCTTGAGGAGAGACTGTAGCATTCAACCCGTAGATCTCCTCATCGCAGACCAACACGGAAGGGCGACTACATCCAAGACATCAGCCAAGGAGCTTCAAGACAACCATCCCTCAACCCTTTCTCTAAAGTACACATCTCCATTCCCTTGTCTCTTCACATGTATCAGTACATCCAACTCATCAACCAGATACATGTAACCCCTTCAAGGTGCTTTCCCTTCGGCCGGGTAACTTGAAACACCCACTCCCGAGCCGAATTCCTCATATCTCGTCAGTAATAACTCCATCTACGTAATGAAAATCATCCCGTATGAGCGAGAAATATTACGCGGCACGCTCCCTCTCGAAACACGCGAGGTAAGCGCCCTGCGTCCTCTCGGGATGCACGTTTCTCGCCGGCCGGCGGGTTGCGAGTACCTGCGTCTGCCCCTGAACTCAGACGAGAGGTGTAGATGTAGACAGGATGAATAATGGCCTACCATCGAACTTCATCGAATTGTGAGGAAGATGGGTTGGTTGTAATCATGAATAAGTGATGCTGTGATCACATGGTTGAAGAGAACGACTCCGTCCCTGACTTGAAGGTTGCGTTCGATCGTGTTGCTAGACTTCTACGGCTCAATCACAGTGATGATGAACTAGAAGCCTTCATTTATCAGAAATCAATGGCCATTAGATACAGCTGCATTGAGATAGTGTCTATAATATGAGTGACGGACACAATGGCAACGGCGTCACTCATGACGATTGAAGTACTTGGCATCTTCAATGAATCCGAACGCATCTTTTCTGGCGCAGTACGTGGGATAAGATAGGTATGATTGAGTGCTACTTTAACAATTGAACGGATGGTGTTTCGACGGTCTGAATTGTAGAGTCGTCTCGTTATATCATTCGAATCTCATAATCGATTTGACCTATCCCGTGCCGTCGATGTCCGACAGCTGGCCCCTTTCGACAATCGATGCCCTCATATCGAATCTCAACAACCATACACCACTGGATGACAATCCCTAGAAGAAACAACGCACTCAAAAGACGTCAAAATAAACACCATCGAAGCAGCCCATCAGGCAGCTTCATCAATTTAATATTCGTCTATCATGAACGTTCACCGCGATCTACCAATTAACAAGTACCCTATTCCCAGTAAACCACCCATTCCATCTATGCATTTTCATTATAATTCGTCTAGAAGTTCTCATAAAAAACAGAAAGCAAAGCCATCCTAAGACTTTTAACAATCCGGTACGCTCACAGGGATATTAACAGGTACGCTCGTCGCAAGACCGCTCAGACTCGTCTCCTTGAATTCATTCCTCATGCCCTGGGCCGTGACGCGCACTAGGAACTCACGTTAGCATCATCTCACAACTCTTCCCAAACAAAAAAGGGGGTAAAAGAAAAGGAAGACTCACTCGCTCGAATCGCATCATCAAGACTAACTTTCTGCATCCCCGTCTCCGAGCTCAGCGCCAAATTCGCGCTTGAAATCGCCTTGATGGCGCCCAGCGCATTCCGCTCAATACACGGCGCCTGCACCAATCCGCCGATCGGATCACACGTCAGTCCCAAATTATGCTCGATTCCGATCTCCGCCGCCTGCTCGATCGTCTCCGGGCTCGCGCCCATGCACGCCGCGAACGCGCCCGCTGCCATGGAGCAGGCCACGCCGACTTCGGCCATGCAGCCGCCCTCGGCGGCCGAGATGGTTGCGCCACGCTTGTAGAGCATGCCGATGGCTGCGGCTGTGAGGAGGAAAGTCAGGATATCGCGCTCTGGGTCGTCGCTGATGAACTCGGTCGTGTATTTCAGGACCGCGGGGATGATGCCTGCGGCGCCGTTGGTAGGTGCCGTGACGATACGGCCGCCTCCCGCGTTCGTCTCGTTGACTGCCATCGCGTAGACGGTCAAGTAATCCATCGCAGCGAAGGCGGTCCGTCTGTGCGGGGAGGGTGTGATAGGGTGAAGAGCGGAACCGTGGACACGGCGTGTAAGTCTCTTGCCGAACGTTCCCTTCTTAGTGAGGAGTGTAGCAGCCGTCCCTGTTCTGTCGACAGGCAAGATCTCAACAGACTGGGCACTAGGTAATACTGGATCCGTGGATCCAGTCACAGAAAGATTCCGCGAGGGGTAAAGGCCTCGCGTCAGCTTCTGGTATAGAGCCGGCGCACGTCTATGCAGCTTCAGCGAACCTGGTAAGATACCCTCAGCAGGGGCGCGCACGCCGTCAAGGATACTCTGGTCCATGACCTCCCAGATGCGGAAGAGCTTCTCGTGGATCTCCTCGTCCGTGTAGCCATGACTCTTCTCGTTCTCATAGACGAGCTGGGCAATCGTCAGGTTATGTTTGTTACACAATGCCAACAGACTCTGCCCGTCGTGGAATGGAAAGCGAGGATAGCTGGGACCCTGCGCGGCTACTTCGCCGGCGGGCTGGATCTTAGAACCCGTTCGTCGGTCGCCGGCTGCGTCTTCTCTTCGGATTTCTTTGTAGTACAAGTTCTCTGCTAGATCTACGGGTGTTCCCCCGTTGTTGTCGGCATCTGATGATGAACTTGATGTCGATGACTGGCTCATCTCAGGAGTCTGGTTCTCGGTAAGATGCGCAGCCTTTGATAACGTGCCGTTCACGACAAATCCACCACCAACGCTGAATAAGTCGTTCGTAGCCAGCATGTTGCCCTCTTCATCGAAAACCGTGAAACGCATTCCATTGCTGTGCAAGGGGAGTTTCCGACCCCATTCCCACCGGAAATCACGCTCGTAGTCAAAATCGATCTCCTTGCCCGAGCCATCTGCAAGACCATGACCCAAGAACAGCTTCTTCTGCTTCTTGATCTCCGCAAAGCGAGCGGGGACATACGCAGTCTCGACGCTCTCGACATTCGCGCTCTCGAGACCCAGAAGCAGCGCAGACGGTGTCATGTGGCCCTCGCCGGTGAGCGCCAGACTGCCGTAGATAGAGATGCGGATCTTGTGCACCTTGTTGAGCAGCCCGGCTTCCTTGAGATCGGTGATGAAGATGTTGCCGGCTCGCATGGGGCCGACGGTATGAGATGACGAGGGGCCAATGCCGATGGAGAATAAGTCAAAGGTGGAGATGACGGCATGTTCATGGTCGGCCTCGCTGTACGTGCCTGACTTGCTGTCATCGGCGCTGTCGCTGAAACGGCGCGTCTGGTTGAGCTGTGCTATGCGAGTGAGGGGAGCTCGGGGCGCCTTTGTCTGGGCCAAGCTTGTGATTCTTGGCTGCCATGGTGCGACGGAGGGTATGCGACACTGGTTTCGTAGAGCGGCGTTGGGCAAGGAGCCGAGCTGTTTTCTGATTGCGTGCCTCATGATTTAGGGGGGGCCGACTACTGATATCAAACACAAGCAACGCGCTGATGATGGAGGCGATGATGAAAAGCACCAACGACGACAGACAACCACGCACGAGAAAGACAGAAAGAATGAGTTCCCCCAAAGAATAGAGAGAAGAAGAAATATATATTAAGATAGAATTATAAATTAAATGCGTAAAAGTGATGTAACAGCCTGGAGGAGGAGAGAAGAAAAAGAGAAGAGACGGGGATGCTACAAGAATACAAGGCACAAGAAAAGGGACTCGGAATCGAATCAGAAAATATCGGCGACGTAAAGAACCGGTATGTGTGCCCTTTATCTTTTTTTTATTTAATATTCACCTGATCATGCAGCAAGTATCGAAGCTTGTTGGTCGAGAGTGTGAGCTGGGAGGTGTCAAGGAGGGCTGGGTACCTCCGGAGTACATGTAGATCTCCGGTCTGGGCAGGGCAAGATGCGATTCTTAAAGCGGGAGAATGCGAGGCGTTAGTGGGCCGACGTTATCGATCTTGAACGCTAAAAAGTGCATAGGAACTTACCTAAACCACTAACTCAACGGCCAGGGACAATGCTAAGGCGATAGATTATTCTTGTGTGGCGACTTCGCTTCATGCAGGGTACTTGTCCAGTCGTGGTTGTCTCGCTGGGCAGGGCTCGAATCGTCCGTATTTCGTACTGGCACAGGTTAGTCGGTGATAAGAACGCCGATCTTCTCGGACAGACGTCAAACCAGGTACCCGGCTTATCTGTTCTCGAGTGATTCCTACCCGTTGATGTGTAATTGTCCAAAGTCGATTGGTAGTTGCGGATGACTCGCGATAAGAGTGTAAGATCAAGGACAACCGGTATATCTTGGTGTCTTCTAGGAGGTCCAGTATGTAGGGATAAAGGAGGTGTTTACAAGTATTGACAGGTAAGCGCTAGATAACGAGATCTAGATTTATTTTAATTTTTTTTATCAGTCTGCTTGCTGTCGCGAGGACTTGCTCTTTCCTGATCGCTCCAGTTGTTCGGAATAGAAGCCCCTTACAGCTGGCTAGTGTCCTTCCAACACCACCACGAGCTACCTATACTTATAGGTACCTATTCTTGCATCGGCAACTCTTTGAACATGACAAAAAAGAAACAAATAACGACGTAAGAAAAACTCAACTCTTGCCATAAATACATACCTCGACAAATGAAAAAAAAAACTCGACTTCGCTTGTGACCGTGGCGTGGAGGAATCCGACTGTTCGATCCTTGTCAGTGCCTGTGTTCGTATCACTTCGTATCTAAAAGACCTACGACGGTCAAGTCAATACGAAGTCACTCTCCCTCGGGTCTCTAATACGGAATACGCCAGCTGTCTTCGCACACTCCGCTCCATGAAGCCATTTTAGCACACCCGTATCGCGCATCTGGACTTATCTTGGTGTTGTCAATATCCATACCTACAAGATAGCTACAAGCACAAGTAGATAGACAGCAATAACTCCAACAACACCGAAAAAGGAGAATCTTCCATCTCCATCTCCAATCCGATGATCTGCACACGTGCATCACTGTACTTCGTACGTAACTTCTCCTCTTCCTCCTCCTCTCCTCATCCCTCCCACGCAATCAATCAATCAATCAATCCCCACGCTACGGCGGACATTTAGGGGGTTCCACTTCCCTACAGATGGCCCCCCTTGTCGCACATCAGGCACGAACGGCATCCCTTTGGGAACAAATAAACGTCGCCACGTTCTGCTGTCCATTCTGTTTGTTTTCTTGTTCGTAAGTGGATCAGAAAGAACGAACTGTTGGTAAAGATTCGATACCAAACCATTACTGCCTATTTCACGTCCCTTCCTATTCGTATCGCGATATCGGCTGCTGGTGACTTCGCAGGTACGGATTACATCCACCTGCTCTTTCTCCTCTCGAGTGCAGATGAACAAAAGAGGTGCGAATACAAGCATCCGTACACTGTGATACCCGCTTCAAGCCGTTGACAGCCGCGCTGGATCTATATTTGGACGTGTTCCGAGGTTTGGTTTTTGCTGTCCGAGTCATGTTCTCTTCTCGGTGCGTCGTCCCGTCGTTTTTTACGCTGCGGCTTAGCACGTTAGGCGATCCGGCACCGATGCATCTTATCGGAAAATCTTTACAGAACCGAACATGAAATGAATGATTGAATCATGCTGAGTGAAGTCCGGCGGTGGCCCGTCAATATCCGCGAGACAGCAGGCAGTTTGCTTTCCCGCATTCTGCATGCATTCTCGTGCGAGGCCGGTCGAAAAGCTGTCTCGGAAGCAACGCAACTTGGACGGACATCTAAAGCGTCACGGACGGTGACACTTCCGTATCACATGTCATGAAGATTTTCTAAATTTGACATCATAGACAGATGATGTAGATGGTTTCTTCTTTGCTTCTGCTCATGCAGTACTTCCATTCTGTTCACCGGAATCACTGCTCCGGCGACGGGGACACGACTGATGAGATGAAGAAGGTCCTCGCAAGCGAGACTTGATGCTCTCAGTGAGACTACCTGGCATACAGCACTGATGCGATTCTTCGTCTGGATGGAACGACTCCTTCAGCATGGTTCATTTGCTCAATTATTCTCAGGCATATGCGAGCTCATGCCTTTCAACTAGCCTCTCAAAGATACCCTCAAAGATGCCCCTTTCATCCATGTATGCTCGGAAGATCATCCCTTAAGCCATGATATCAACAAACACGCCGAGAACCAATGATTCCTATCTACAATACAATTGTTGTCGTAAATCCGCATTTAATACTCGTGAAGTCATCTCTTAAAACACACGCGGCCGGAAGTGAATGTTCAACGGGGGCTTGTGCCAGATGACATATGCCTTCTGGCCCTCAAACCAGTTCCGGCATTCAGGGTCGAGTGTGAGGTCGAAGTTGAAGATGATGCGGGCCACGATGAGACGCATCTCAGCGTATGCGAGACTACAGGATACTTATTAGTATCATCAATCCATAAGGAAAAGGAAGGTGAGAGACGGGAGAAAGGAAAGGAACTCACTTCTTTCCAATGCAGTTTCGCGGTCCCGTACTGAAAGCCTGCATGGCGTCGAACACATCGTCCTTGTACTTCGGGTCGCCTAGCCAGCGCTCCGGACGGAACTCCATCGGGTCTTTCCAGTACTTATCCCAGTGGTTGATAGCATATTGGAAGACAGAGACGACAGTCTATTAAGAATCAGGTCAGTATATCCCTCCCACCTCGATCGTGAAAAGGGGCAACTCACATCCTCAGGCAACGCATCCCCATCAACAACTGCACCACCCTTCGGAACATCTCGCAGCATACCACTCGCCAACGGCGGATATCGACGCAACGACTCATTCAACACAGCCAACATATACGGCAGATCATTAACCGTATTCAGCAAAATCTCATCCTCGCTCTTAAACGCCGTGCGAATCTCATGCTCAAGCTTCCTCTGGACCTCAGGATGTCTGGTAATAAGATACAGCGCGCCCGTCATAAGCGTCGCCGTCGTCTCGGAGCCCGCAATAACCAGCATAACGGCATTCATCGTAAGCCGATCAATATCCAGATTCAACTCTTCCTTCCGTCTTAGCAACCCCTCAATAAAATCCGGCCTCTCAGCCCCCGAATCAAGCCGTTCCTGCACCTTGGCCTTGACAACAGCGCGATGCTGCGTATTCTTCGACGCGGCAGTCTTACCCAGCCACTGAATGGGCGTACTAAAGCCAATATTCGCGAGCGCGATCAAACATGCGTTCTCACGGATCGTGTCTGTGAGTAACCGTACCCAGGGGTGATAATTGCTATTCTGCAAACATCCCAATCCACCAGGCGACCCGAAGGCTAAGTCGCCAATGACATCGAATGTCGTGAAGTTCAGCCAGTCGCGCATATTGAGCGGCACGGTCGGCGCCTTCTCGATGTTCTCGCGGATGCGCTGCATTAACAAGTCTACATAGGACCGGATCAGCGGCGCCTGCTCCGCCATGACGCGCGCGCTGAACCCGTGTGCGAGTTGCCGTCGCAGGGCCCCGTGTTCTTGGCGGCGCGCATTGATGATGTGCCGGGGCGGGTCGATGAAGAGCTTGTACAGGCGGTCGGATTTCGGGAATTCTTCCTCCCCGGCCTTTTTGTGCCCGTAGATGTCTTGCCAGGCTTGCGGGCTCGCGTAGGCGAGTTCGTTCGGCGCGATGCGCACGACGGTGCCGTATTGTCGGTGAAGGTCGCCGACGTGGAAGGTGAGGGTGCCGCTGAAGAGGTGCCAGGCGCGCGGCAGGTAGGAGGCGCGGTGGGAGATGGGGCCTGGGAAGCGTGCGAGGGGGTGGAGGTAGAGGTTGTAGAAGGCGGTTCCGAGGATGTATAGGACGATCTAGTGGTATGTTGTTAGTAATGAATCGATTTCGATATGTTGATTCCAAATCAAACAGCATTTCATGAACCAAATGAAAATACATACTAATCCGAGGCCATATAAGATGAGCCCCATATTGGCTATAGCCGACTGGCGTTGTAGCCGTCGACGACAAGACTCACGATCTCACGTCAAAGTGTATAAGATGAGCAACCAGGCTCAGTATCTTCAAGCACCAAAGTATCATAAACAAGAAGAGAAAAGCAATAAATCTGGGAGCAAGACCATACTTGTATGCCACACTCAACCCATGCCAAGCTATCGCATGCACGTTCGGAATGTACTACCTATATTAAGAATGCAGCAGCAGCTTCAATACCGTAGTTATCGCTTACTATTTATTCGGAGCCAGTATTTCAAGGTCGACCGTTCTAGATGGGAATAAGAGCTCATTTATTTTTAGAGGCCGCAGTCATCCGTGATTTACGATGTCGCGGTTCCCGGCATGTCAGGTTGATCTGTCCAGAATCGAGCGTCCGACGATCTTATCCTCATTGTCTCGGCTCTCACGCGCATGATGCTGGCTTCGTGTAGGTAGGTATGATACGGATGTGCATACGTGGGTTCAAAGCCCATATGCCGGTACTTACTATCTTTTGATAAATCACATCGAGTTGATTCATCTAGTTTCTCAATGAATGAGTAGATAGAATAACGAACGAGATAGGATCGTGAACTCGAACAGCTCTGACAACTAAATGGTAGCATCGTAATGTGGCGTTGCTGCATGCGCACTACCGGGACCATCCAGAACGAGAAGTCCGATGTCAATTCCAATTCTTTCAGCTCATCCTTGAAGTATTACTATCATCCCAGATCATTTCTTGAGACATTTCTTCAGAACCTAGCGTATTTGGCAAGGAAACCAATTACCATCGAAATTGTAGCTGAATCTGACGTCTGGGATTATCGCGACGTCAACAGTTCCATCGGAGTTCCAAAACGGCAAAGGCTGCTGATCGGCACGTTAGCATGCTGATACTATTACTCCTTGCATGATGATCTTCAATCTCACAGATAATCGCACGAGAACGCGATTCTTACACTGCCAAGGACTCATTGTACGAACGTCAAAGCATTCCGTATATAACAAGACTGATGAAGAGCCGTCGAGTCGAATCGAAGAAGTGCTTGTTGAAAGGAATGGTCAGCGTTGAGGTAGTTGAAATCACACGAGTAAGGAACGAAACCTCAACTTGTTTACGAAGAGTCTTCGAGTATATACGTTCTCATTCTTATACTCGTACAGTCCCTATCACTACAAGTGAATACCATGGTAGTATTTCGTTCTGCCTACCCGGTAGCCAGCTCATGTCAATCGCGTAACCGCCGCAGAATAGCCATATACAAGCTCGTCAATTTTGTGCAAAGAACAGAATAAAAGAAAAGCCTGATTTGAAAAGCAATGGATGGTAAAGCCGTGTTCTGCGTTCATTCTCGTCTCTGCTGCCCAAACTCCGTCCTCTTAGACGCCATAACTCCTATTCACGTGCAATACGATCTGATAGAGAAAAAACCACAAGCCAGCCAACGTGCATTAACAGCGAAAGAAAAGATGTTAAGAAACAAACGGTAACACCCTTTTCTTCGTCCATTTCTTGCGGCGCGCCTTCTTTAAACTTCGTGGGGACTCCTGGCCGAATAAAGTGTGCGAATCAGGCGTATCCTATACAGCGACTGTAACATCAGGATGTGCTTTTTCGCCTGGATTTGCAGAGGGCTCAGACTTCTCGGAACCATTAGATCCCTCAATAATTGGTTTGGGCATCAACGGTTTGGCCGGGTCGTACCCAAGGGACTTGACAATGCCAAGTCCTTTGGTGCGACCTTCACGGAAGATCAGCCGGTCTCCGGGGATGAGATACTCGGGATGCTGCACGAAGCGGAATGCCACCGTAGCACGGTCGCCGGTCCGGATGAACGGACGATCCACGTCAATGATGGCACAGGTCTGTGAAACCGACCCGACATGCAGCATGGCCTGGTATTTCGTCTTGATGGTGGTTGCGTGCGACAAGATGAGAACTTCGGCGATGAACTCGCGATGAACTTTCGGAGGGGTCTGGCCCTCGATCTTTGGTAGGACCACCATGCCTTTCCGGACGTCTTTCCGCCGCATTTTCTTCAGTGCGAAACTGGCAGACTGACCGGCTGAAGCTGCCGGGACACCGATGCGTTTCCGCTCGATAGACCGGACTTTGACAACTGACGTTAGACTCTTCTGTGATGAGAGGGCATGGAAAAGGAGGAGAGAAGATGAAACTTACTGCTGGTGGGTATGAATTGGCCCAGTAAATCGGGCCCAATAAGAACACTATCACCCGCATGAACCACGCCGGCTTTGACAATGCCACTGACAACTGTGCCGACAAATGGAACGGAGAAGGTGTCGTTCACATGAAACTCAAATGGAGCCTCCGAATCGTAGCGACCGTGGTGAGGCAAAATGTTCAGGAACGTCCGTACGAGGTCCAGGTTCTGGCCTGTGACATTCGATACCTGGAAAATAGGGCAAATCCTCTGACTGATGAACTGTGTGGCCGTGTTGACGCACTCTTCCATGTTATTGATGAAAATAGGCATTTTCTTAGCGGCTGCAGACTTCAAAATCTTGGTAATCTGCTGGATCGTCTGCTCAAGAATATTTGGCGGGCAAATATCAATTTTCGTGATCACCACCATTATGGGAACATTGAGCGCCACGGCAATACCGAGATGCTCTTTGCTCATTCCAACGAGGCCATTGTTCGCTGCAACCATGAGCAGGCAATAGTTCGGACTGCTGGACAATAATCCGAAGACAGTAGTCCGTAGGTATCGTTCGTGGCCTGCAAGATCAGTGAACGTAATCACCTTGGCGCTTCGCTTGCCGATTTCTTCCCACGACAGTTTTCTGCCGGCCGTGTCGGAGGTGATCACGTTGCCAAGGGTATCAAAGCCCATGATCTCCATTCCAACCGAGCTGGTTCGACCAGTCTCCACCTCATGCTTGTGACGGAAAAGGTTCACACGAGCTCTGCCACGGCCGTCGTCGAGGTCACCCTTGACGAGCACACCCAGCATAGAACTCTTACCAGCATCAACTACAGTAAAGTGAGATTCGAGTAGATGAAAGTAAGAGTAATTCAAGGCAACTCACCATTTCCAACCACGGCAATACGGGTCTCAATGACCTTCTCTACCGTATCAGGCATCTGCCGTACCATTATCTTGCCCGTGCAGTCTTTATACCTCTTATCATTACCAGATGCTGTCGATTCGGCTTCCTTTTCGCCGCCAACATTCTTCGTGAGAAGAACACGGCAGTTGGCGCGTTGTGTCTTAGCAGCCGCCTCCAACCGCGCTAGAGCCACATCCCACTCTTCACGGGTGAGTCGCATCGAGTCGCCGTTGTTCTCGAAGCCAAGATCGAAGATGAATTCGCCGTGCCCTTCATCGAGTCGTTCAGCGACGTGTTCGGCGAGCTTCACTTGATTCGCCTCATGGTGATCGGCGGCAGGAAGAAGCAAGTCTCGAAGCGGAATCTGAGGACCCGACTCGTCGAAATTAAGGGAGTCGAGGATGTCCAGCTCTTCGTGATACTCGCCGGCGTGCTGCGAAGAGGCTGTGGGTTTCGCGCTGGGGTATCGCAGGGCCTGCTGCCTCTCGACGAACTCGGCGAATTCGCTCAATGCCTAGGTACTCGTAAGCGATCAGCGCGTGGTCTGGCCATGGCGCACGATGGCATGCGTACAGCTTCGCCCCGTCGGCGCTCAAGTGGCGTCAGTTTGCCAATGCCTTTCCCTGTCATGTTCGCTGGTCGACGATATCGAGATCATGAACGTATTCGAGTGATCATTTGGTCCAACTGTCCTCTCGTGTAAGATGACCGACAAGGAAATCTCGAAATAGACGGTAATGCGATGTAGACAGGCCAATGGGTAAAACTGTGGTATTGATGGCTGGGCCGACTTGAATCAGGATCTGGATTTTATAGACTACTTTGGCTGATGTAGAAGTGAGAGAGTCATATCGCGGCGGCAATCGACAACTTCCGAATGAGTAACACACGCCGGATGACTGTGACGGCATTCGTCTCCAGGCAATTGCCGTGCACGTCATGGGTGATCCCTGCGCCGTTATCGGCTTATTGATGGTTATGCATGTATGCGGTGACTCCTTAGACAAGATTATGTATGTAACGTGTCTTGGAGATGGTCACTTTGGATTGGCGTTAGAAATCTCCAAGCATTCATTCTTTAACCAAAACATAACTACACCTTGCCGATATCTGCAGTCCCAAACTTGGCCAAGAACAATACGAGTAGGCTGCCTGGTGTAAGTCTCAGCTCGATGCTATTCCAACCCACATTAGGTCGTGATGAAAGGCCGAAAAGCTGCATCATGACATGGGTCGGTTGATACGACTCCACTGTCTGGCTGGTCACTGGCTGTCCGATTGATACACCCCAGGCAGCAACAGCAAGTTTGCAAATGCCGAAGTGAGATCTTGTTCTCGTTTACGAGTGCGACTAAAGCCGATCAAGAAGGCCCAATCGGCAAGTATCCTGGTTACTCGGCACAGACGTCTCTATGAGCATTGTTCTCATGATGTTAGAGAGCGCCCGAGACATGAATTCATGGCAAGACCGGAATTGAGCGCGAGTGGCCTCATTTGAGAAACAGATGATAAGGCTGCAAATCAGAACCTGCTCAGCAGTTGGCCAGACATATTATGAGGAAGTCGGCGATATTCACTGAAGAGTTTGTCAATACTCACAGCGAAGCCGATATCATGATTGAAAAACGGCCTGTCAAACAAAAGGGTAGGTTTTCAGACCGGCAGATGGCCATCCTGCCCAAACGATGCGCAGCTCTTAACAAATTATCATGATCACTGCAACATATTGTCTGATTGCCTGCAGCATACGGATGCTTGTCTTAGTTGTTTGTTTCCCTCAGCAGGGCCTAGTTCGATCGACATAACGATGAGCGATCCTCGACTACGCCGACTGTATTATACGACAGCCCATCTTGTTTACGTCTTGCCAAGCGGTTCTATGCTCATAGCATCGAGATGCATCTTTTCATTACCGTTGGTTGGCACTTTAGCCTCTGTTGAGCTTCGATCATAGCATCAAAGCTATCAGTTGAGAATCCAGATCACAGGAACGAATATATAAGGATTTTCCGTATATTGATTGGCTTATACCGTTAGGAGGTAGTACATATACTGGACTCACTTAGAGCCTCAGATCTTATACACAAATGCGCAAGTAAACCTCCTGCAAAAGCCAGTCCGAATATCCCACCCTTTCTCCAGCATTAACCCCATGCACGCAGTCAGACTCTAGTCCTCCTTCCGAGGCTCGCCGTCTCAGATCATTTCGAACGAGCTGGTCGAGTCGTTTTCTGCAGGCTCAAGGCCTTTGGCACTGTCCTGAGCCTCGTGCTTCTCAATAAACTCCCAGTCATCAGAGCTTGGGGGCTCAATACAGCCCCAGCTCTCAGTGCTCTGTGCGCCAAGACTCTGTTGGGAATCATGACTGGGGAGCGCCTGGTTGTCTCCATCAGACAACTTCAGAGGGGAATGGTCGCTGCTCGAGTTTTCGATTGGCGCGTCATACCCCAAAGTGTTGATAGAGAGGTCGGGGAGTACGAACGGCTGTTCCAGTCTCGCATCAGTATCTCTCAATCCATCGGATCCAAGGGCTATCTTTCGGGTGCAGATAAACTTACTCTCTCGACATTGTCTCTGTCCAACCAAATGACATGCATGCCAATGATGGCACAGCGAGCTTCGGTCGGGCCGGCCTGTCCATTGTTGGACTTGTTGAAGTTTTTCTTGGCCCAGACCGGAAATGCGAATTTGGTGGTGACAAAAACATTATCCTCCTTGATGTGAGGATGCTCGAGAAAGAACCACTCCTTGCGCTGGATCCACTGCAGATTACCCCGTTAACAATTGTTTCTTTCGTGGCCATGGTGTGGGCAAAGCTTGGTAGGTACTTACGATAACGTTGCGCTGGAGAGTAGGACCCAAGATGTATCTCTCGCGTCCGAAGCCATTGGGGGCGCTTGGTAGCATCCACTCGTTCATCAACAACAACCAGTGAAGACTGGTCATCAAGTCGTCGTCGTCTTTGTGGACATAGCTGGGCAAGAGTCGATCATGCATGGATTCGCCTGGATTCGAGACTCGACGGGGCGCACCAAAGACTTCGCCGCGGCGGAGCTGCAAAGTCCCTCCAGTCAGCAACTTATCGTCGACCTTGCCATTGTTAATGAGGGACTCGGGTCAACTTACAGGATCGCGATTGTACGGCATTGTCACACTACGAATCTTTGAAGATCGGTGTGAAAGTGGAAGCAAAGGGAAGGTAAGGTGGTCTCGGAGTCGGCAGCGTGGGATTTGCTTTTAAGGACTGCTGGGAAGGTAGTTGTGTTGAGGTCAACTGATGGCAACTCTGAAAAGCCAAGAATGGTCTGGTGAAGTTGCTCTGGTGAGGTTGTTCTGGTGAAGTTGTTGTGGTGAAGTTCTGGAGTTGGGAAGAAGCAGTCAGGTGGGTTGGTTTTATGCGAAACAACGCGGTGGGCATCAACGCGTCGACTCCGCGGAAACATTCAATGCATTGGATCGCGGTGGTAAAATATCAGGCATCTCGTCAGGCGGCACACAGTCGAGGGCGGAGGCGAGAAACGATCGTGAACGGATTGTGGGGATCGTCGACGGTACTTCGTTACAGGGCGTTCTGTGTTTTGCGAACGTCAAGTGCCTACCCAGGTAATGACCCATCATTGGGGATGCTGCCTCGATCGAATACTCTTGTAACGGAGCACAGGTCGCTTTATCTTGAAAATATTTTTCATGTGCCCGTGTTAGTCGGAAGTGGGTGGAAGTTGAAGTCAAAGGCGTCAGGAGCGAGCGCAGAGTGGCGGCACGTGAAGATAGGGGTAATCTTTTCTTGTGAGGTCCCTGCGCAACTCCCCGTTAACACAAGGTGTAGGAGGTTCGTGATTATCTGTGCTAAGGTGCACCGAGGTGAATCTCAAGTAGGTCCAAAAGATCTTCTCTTTAATATATATATTTGATCTTGGGATAATTGTTCTTGTCTACTAGGGTGGCTCGAAACAAAGAAATTCACAATATGTGAGCACGCGCCATGAAATACCGTTGCACAAAGATTGCTGCTACAGTCATTGTTTATCGTGAACTTACATCCTAACCTGACGACTTGGTACTCTCTCTATATATATTTAAGTAAGTAGTTGTTGACCCCGTGGGTTGCTGACTTCTATCTACCAAGTATGTGCCCGACACGGCGCATCTAGCGTGTTATATATGGTTGATGGCGCAAACCAATCTGTGTCGCAAGCAAGTGCTTTCATTCTTGTTCATATCCCTCGTGACAATTCCTATAAGATCGTGTGGTGTTTGACTCTGGGCTCTCGTGAGCCATATCGTCGTCGTGGTGTGATGTCGCGTCCTGGCGCTGTCATACCACGAGCTTCTGCAACAGTGAGGCCTTCCCCACGAAGTTCACCACGGCTTTACTTCTGATCCTTCTTCGACTTCTCCGAGTTGTCCTTCCCCTTCTCTGACTTGTAGCCGAAGAGCTTTTCCAACTCTTCCGTCGTCTGTCTCAACAAATTCTCGCCCTCATTCTTGCTCTTCTCAACAACACCGACCAACTGATTGGCCTTGTCGAGAACATTTGAACCACCAGGAATCATCCTGAAGTACGTGCCGAGGCTAACATTCCCAAACTTCGCCGTCGCTTGCTTGATATACTCCTCCAGCCGGCGTGTATCGCCCGTCCAGACAGCCTTCTCAGCAAGCTCAAAGACCTCCATGATATTGCACTGCTTCAGCACATTCGCGTTCTTCTCAACCAACGCCTTGACAAACGGGTTCCGATCAAGATACCCCTGCGCGGCCTTCATCTCCCTCCTCCAGACCTCATCGCCCAACTTGCGAACCTCACCAATTCTCTCCTCCACAAGACGCCGCACCTTATCAAGATTCGCCGCACTGACATCATTGCTCAGTATCTCCTTCGCCTCCAACCACGTCCGATCAACCAAACTCTTCGCCTCAGGTCCAAACTTCTCCCCCAACTCCCTCAAATGATCCGCGCTCCCACCAAACTTATCCCGTGCGGCCGGATGACTATTCAGAATCTCAAACAGCGCCGAATCCGCCAACTCGCCAAAGCGCAGCGTCAACTGCGCGAGAATCTTATACGCCCTAGCAGCCGTCTCAAAGCTCAAACCAAGCGCGGACAAATCCTTAAATTCGAGATACGCATCCTTCACAATGCGATTCACCTCGTCGCGATGCTTCTCCTTCAACGCCTCGATCTCGATGAAGATGCCGTCGACCAGGGCCCGACCCCCCGGTAACCACGCCACGTACGCGTACGCGAATTCCTTCAGGTACTTGAGCACGGCATCTTCTTCCTTGCGGGCCTTGAGCGCTTCGCTGATGTGTGTGTCGCCGCTTTTGCCCGGGCTGAGGAGGTAGAGGGCTGCGCCGACGACGATGCCGCCGGCTGTTGCGGCGATGATGTGTGAGCGGCTTAGTACTGAGGCTTGTCTTGATGAGGTTGCGTATGGGGATGACTGGATCCGGGCACGTGGGAAATAGGGGGTGCGACGGGCCCGGAGGGCTCGTGAGAGCGTGGTTCTCGCTGTGAGTCTTGCCGCCTCCATTTTTGTGATGAATGAAAGTGGTGAAATGGTGATGATGAATTCACGGCCCAATGATAACAGGGAGACTGCCTCACGCCTTGGGATTCCGTGGTGCTTCACAGTACGTGTCACGAGAAAAGGGTGAGATTCCAAGATCTACTGTGTTGATTTGATAGATGGCCTGGTTTATACGATGAAGCTGGATAGGTGGCAAGCTTGGGTATGAAAGCAGAGGTTGTTGTAAGCTGTCAGTTATGCGTATGGACAGCTCCACACGAGCTCAGCTACCACCTGGCTTCTAACCACGTCATAGGTTGTCACGTGACGGTTCGTCGCTATGATATTCTCTCTATATATGTAGTAGATAGGTGTACATATATCAATCATATCATGATTTGATGCAATATTCGTGCTATTACTTGTTTCTTTGACGGCTCTCGTTAAGAAACGATGAGTGTGAAGTTGTCAACTGTCGGTGGAGAATGCAAACAACTGATGATACGGCTAAGAAGGCAAGACATGCCCCCTTTTCTATAAAGTGTAGGTAGAAAATGAACCCGAAAATCAATTACCTATCTAAAGCAGAAAAACACAGCAAACATATGAACCCCTTTTCCCGTTAGACCAATGATAGACGTTGACATGTAAATGAGACCAGAAAAAGCAGTCGTATATATATTTCGTATATCC
Source organism: Xylariaceae sp. X170 (assembly GCA_028637755.1). Classification (NCBI taxonomy): domain Eukaryota; kingdom Fungi; phylum Ascomycota; class Sordariomycetes; order Xylariales; family Xylariaceae; species Xylariaceae sp. X170. The sequence continues at coordinate 20,741 of JAJFDJ010000085.1, forward strand.
AAGTGTTAGAAAACGCATTGACATCCATAACTTATAGCTTAGGCTTGGCCCAGAGCTTTCCCCTCTCGTCCTTGTAAGTAGCCATCGCGTTTCTCTTGCTGTCGCCGCCGTGGGGGATAGGAGCGGGAGCATCGAAGATCGTAGCCTTCTCCTTCTCCTTGCGGTTCTCCGCCTCAACGTAGTCGCGCTGACCCTCGCCGACGTACAGCTGGCGAGGGCGCCAGATCTTGACACCGGACTTGTTGAGCATCATCTGGCGCCAGTGGGCGAGCCAGCCGACGCAACGGGGCACGGCGAACAAGACGGGGTAGAAGTCGAGCGGGAAGCCCATGGCCTGGTAGATGAGACCCGAGTAGAAGTCGACATTGGGGTACAAGTTGCGGCTGCGCATGAACTCGCTTTTGCGCGCGTAGTCGGCGAGTGTCAGCGCAGTGTCAAGGAGCTTGTTACGTCCCGTGACCTGGAACACCTCGTCGGCAAGGGCGCGGATCGCTGTCGATCGGGGGTCAACGTTCTTGTAGACACGGTGACCGAAACCGACCAGGACGCGTTCGCGTCGCTCGACCTTCTCCATGAACGCCGGGACGTTCTCAGGAGAGCCGATCTCCATGAGCATGCGGATGGCGCTTTCCGACGCGCCACCGTGGGAAGGACCGTATAGTGCAGCGCAACCGGCTGAAACAACGCTGTACGGGTCGACGAGGGAGCTGCCAACCTGAAGGACGGTAGCAGTGGAGCAGTTGACTTCATGATCGGCATGGATGATGAAGAGGGCGTCTAGGGCCTTCTCCAAGACGGGGTGGGGCCGGTACTCGGTGCCAGAGAGGTGGTCCAGGAGATACAAGAAGTTGCCGGTGTAAGACAAGCCCTGAGCGGGGCGGTTGAAGGGCCGGCCCTGTCGCATCCGGTAAGACGCAGCTGCTAGTGTTGGCGCCTTTCCGATGATTCGGATGATCTGCTTGTCTAGCATCTGAAGCGATGCGAGATCCCCAGATGCGGCCTTGGTGTAGAGCTTTTGTCCCGCAAGTGAGGGGTTAGCTTCGGGAGCGAAGGCGCCCATGGTCGCAAAGGCCGAGGTTAGCATAGACATGGGGTGCGAGTCGTAGCGGAAAGACTTGAACATCCCCTCGATATCGGAGTGGATGTAGTTGTGGTGGCTGACCTCGTTCTGCCATGATTCAAACTGCGAGGTGGTCGGGAGCTCTCCGTAAATGAGGAGAAAAGCAGTCTCGAGGAAATTGCTCTTCTTCACAAGCTGCTCGATGGGATAGCCACGGTAGCGGAGGATGCCTTCTTGGCCGTTGATGTATGTGATCTTGCTCTGGACTACGGCTGTGTTCATGTAGGCCGGGTCATACAGTCTGAGGCCCTGTTCTGTCTCATCTTCTTCCCGGTCGTCGCCTCGCACGGCCTTGATTTTCTTGAATTCAGTAGCCGACACTGAGTTGTTCGTAATAGGGATCTCATAGACTCTGTTTGTCCGGTTGTCCCTCACCGTCAGGGACTGACTCGGCGACACTTTAGAGACTACCGCCATTCTGAGTGATATTATTATTCGGTGATTATCTGGGGGAGTTCAGACGTCACGTCGATTCTCATAAAAAGTTGGTTGGAGTGAGGGGGGTTGTATATGCGATGCTATGTAGCCCTCTAGATGACGCTCGGGCAAATGGAAATCAGAAGCAACCGGATGGATGACTCGATGTGAGACTGAACGTCACGCTCTCGGTGATATGAATGAATGAAAGTGCGAAAGTACCAATGATAGCAGTGCCGGAATCGAAGGTTGGCTTCACGCGTGCCGAGGTTAGTGAATTCCGAGGCATCAGCCTCAGCTCCTGACTAGCAGATCTGTACATTAGTGAGGATAAAGGTGGGGATCTGTGGCTGAACCATGGTTCCCCAACAAGTCCAGCGTTCGGTGACTCCAGGGTGTGAAGCAGTGCAGATCGCCAGTGGAAGTCGGGGCTGCCCGCCAAGGAGGTCTCGTTAAACTTGTGGGCCAACTCCGCTCCCCCACCTGAAAGTGAGATACCCTTGCAGGGTTGTAACGGTACTTCTGTGGTAAGTAGCCGTTTGGAGATTCTACAACGTCATTTATAGTATAGGTTGGGGTTAAAACTTTGATAACATCTACTCATATTTCTGGTATCTCAAACGACTTTCAAAGTATCTACAGTTTTATCGATGCCTCCACGAATCGGACGCGACACCGGCGCGATACTAACGTCTCCTGGCACAAGCACAATCCATCCCTAATCATGATGAGAATGCACGCTACGATGACCATTTTTTTATAGTGATCTGACATCAACCTCAATGGTTTCCTCTATAGGGATGACTGAATAACACTGGTATGCGGCGGAGCCGGGAAGATAGGTACCTATTAGCTGCCCTACCACGAAGCGATGACAACCCCGTTCATCTGGTGATTCGAATCCGACTTTGAGGCCAAGCCCGTTCTCTCATCTGCTCTTTTCTGAGCCTCAGGTTCTCAGCACGTACTTATACGAAATACCTATCATGAGCGTCCCCACACAATTGCTCAAATTTTACGTCGACGGCGGCTGTCGAGGCAATGGCCGACTGAACCCTGTTGCCGCCGCGGCCTGCTGTCTCGTGGGGACTACAAGATACTTCTATAAGACACAGAGGCTGCCCTCAATCCCGACACCGACCAACTCGCGAGCTGAGTTCTACTCCATCATCTTGGCTCTCCAGTGGGCTCTGAATAAATACAAGAAGATCCAAAAGCCACGTCCGCTCTTGGATGTCCAGATTTACTCAGACTCGCAATTCGCTGTCACTGCCATGAACGAATGGATCGAGAAGTGGATAGCCAAGGGCTGGCGCAACTCAACGCGCAAGGAGCCTGCCAATCGCGACCTCGTGGAGATGGCCATGGCTCTGCAGGCTGAGATCAAGGAATACGGTTCCGTTAGCTTCAACTGGATCGCGCGGGACGAAAACACCATTGCTCATAATGCTTGCGAGAAAGCTCTTGATGTTGAGAAGGAGTTGCAACGGGGCTGGATATTAATGAAGTCAGCTACTTCATGTAAATCGAGTCCAAGAAGCGTATCTGGCCAACCTGTTGGTCCAGTCAAGTATGTTGCTTCAGCCGGTTTGGTCGGTCTACCACGTTCTTCCCGACCAACGTTGGCCACACCCAAGCCCGATCATTGGCTCGTTGAGCGACCGGTATATGGCTCTTAAGATGTATCACCCCACAGACCAATGATAAAAAGAGAGTGGTCGTCCAGGCAGGGGCTCGTTGGCCGACGGATGTGCGAAACCGGGTTCGAGTATCCAAGGCACATTAATGCTGTACCAACTTCGACTGATCGGAGTTCTTCGCTGCATAGAATCCGAAGCCGACTTTATCTTACGCTACTGCCGTGATCGGCAATGCCAGCGATGTCTACTATCGGCGGCTTCTCTGACGGTGGCCTGTCTCACTGTCCCCACTCTTCACCGGCATCTATTTTAGGATTTCAGTGATATTGACTCCCGACAAGAGATGCCGTGATGTGTCTTGGCGATCGTTCAAAGTGCACGAACTCGATAGATGGAAACGATGCAGTGTTCTAGCTGGGGGTTTCGGTACCAGGATCCACAAAGGGCAATTTCAGGGGCCATGACCATTTCTCTTCCGCTATCACGGTACAAACAGCGATATCAATCACACAAGCGTCCGACATCACGTCCATGCTCTCAAACTTCACTCTCAACCTATTGTGTCCTGCTTGTTACAGAAAGGGCACATGCTACTTGTCATGGGCACCAGTGTGAATGTTAGTGTCTGATGTTTGTTCCTTCGAGGTCCCTTTGCTAATGTTTGTTGGTTAAGTGTCACTTGCCGGGTTGGAACTTGAAACGGGGATGATCGTGCCTTGATATCTGGTCACGACAAATGGATACTTGTTATAAATACAGCATACAGACCCAACCATGTTGAGGAGTGTCAACCTAGTCGCGTCTCTCCTCTCTAAGTCCCTTCCGATGGGTACGACAATATATCAACCAGTCATTCACAGCTCGCTACTCTGCCTGTTGACATGGAAACATGATGGCGAGCAGCAGCTTACACACACTTCAGCTTCCCAGTCTTTTGCTGCAGAGTCATGTTAGATTTGATACCTACCTCGGTGTTTTATTATATTGGCAAGCTTCGGAAGTATGGGTCGTTCACAGAGACGGCGCTACGAGAAAAGTCGCCACGTCTCGCCGTATTATTCGCAGCTCTGTACTGTCGCTCCGGCAATAATACATACCATGATCCCCCCCGTATCGACGAGCTCGGTCAACCATTACCCATTCAGCAATCCGGTCCCTTCTCGAGGAGATCGCACAGTGGTAGGTATTTATATACCGATCACTACAGTCGTTGTCCATGATTTGGCAAGAAGTGCTGGCAACCTCCTACCAAGTGTTTTACGGGGTATATATTACAATTTCAACTTCTCTACATCTACTTTTGTTCACCCTATCTTGCTGCATTTGCTACATACCGACAATGTCAACACAAATAACACCTGCTGTGCTTGATATATCGTACTCGGTCACTGATAGCGTTGGTTCGCGGACTTGACCCTCAGGTTCGACCAGTATAGGTATGTTCATTAAGTCTCCTCGGTTTGTTCAGCATCGCGATCCTCTCGATGGCTAGGTTGGTGATGCATGTCGATGTCTTGCCAACGAGCACCCTTCTGCCCAATTTCCTACATATCAAACCGGGGCTCTGTGCCGCTTGAGAAACCTAAGAGACACTCCTTGAGCCTTGATACTGACATGCTCGTTTAAGAGGTATTATATATATTCATCTGTCAAAATGAACGATCCGTTTTGCCCTATTATGCCCAATGTTCAGAGCCCCTCCAGCGGCGAAAAGCGGGCAGGCTGAAAGCAAACAATCCTGGTCAAACGAGCTGCATACTGCAGGTCGGCATACTATGAACCAATGGATGCCGAACGAAATCCTTTGAAGCGGTGCAGAACTTTGTAGCCAACCATCGCGTACGTCAGCACCAAGACCCGAAGAAGACCATGTGTATGCAAGTCGATGCCTCGTTGGAGCGCGGCTTTGGAACCATGCTCTTCCATCTCAGGCATGGTTACAAGTGGGAGTAATGTTCAATAGCCGATGCCTATCACACGCGTCCGAAGCAACGAACAGCATTCGATGTTCCATGCTCGCTCAGGAAACAATCAAAGGCAGAGTCCCCGAGCGCTGCCTCTCCCAGTTCAGATACCTCGGAGCCGCAAAGCAACTATATACGCTGTCATTCGAAACGGTCATCATGGAGTTCATGAGTGCTATAGATGGGGCTATAGGCACTGGCACCTAGACCGTCCCACGGGACCACGTAATGCCTTTTAAGAAGAACAGGGCTTCTCCAAAGCAGAGTCAAACTGGTTCCCGGTGCTTTCTCGCGTTCACGATAGCCCTACGAGCAGGACTGCTAGTAAGGACGCCCGAAGGCGATACATGGTGCAGGCGACTCTGGGACCTTCAAAACACCAAGACGACATCTGGCGTAAGTCCTGCTATCAACCAGACCTCTGTTTTGCCAAAACATTGTTGGATCTGCTGATATTGTTTGGTTTCCGGCACTGCACCTCCTGTAGAGCCCCTATCTACGCAGCTCGAGCGGATGACTTATAGTCGTCACCAAGCCAGACGTCCTCCAATTGAGCCACCAACTCAACCCGGGCACTCTTAGGTGCGAGTGGGAAGACTGCCAGCGTTTCTGGTCGAGATGTTTTCCCTACTCGGAAGGGCTCAAACCCAGACCAACCAGTCACATGAGCCCCCAACTAATCACGCCGCATCAGGATCCGCTGGAATCAATGCTGGTGACAATTTTGGGTTCATTCGACACCTAGCAAGCCTCTGGGTTGGCGCTAATGGACTTTGTCTAGAGGGAAAGCCCATGAAGATCCAGGTCTTGTTGACCCAGATACTCTCCGAACATCATGAGACTGCTAGAGAGGGGCAAGGGCAAGGTAGCGACCATTTAGAAAAGATGGGACCTGGAATGGATGATCGCCAGAGAAGCTATGGCTGGAATGAAGGCGTTGCTTGCGTCCTTCTTGAGCTCGATGCCCGAGTAATACCCTGTCGCGTTCACGGGTTGAAAATTCGGTTTACATGACACATTCCCTCGAATGGCTTTCGGAGATGGCATCTGGAGACGAATGGAGGGGCGCTTATCAACGATCTAATTCAAGGGACTCGTTTATATATCGGTCATCGACGTCGGACTACGAGAATCGGCATACATATATATATCTATTTTTACCACCGACGCTTTCCTATGGCGAGTACAACTATTACCAAGATATCAAACGACCATGCAGTCACGACGATGACATCTCGAATAATTGGTGAATGAAATGCGATGGTCTTGGCCGGAAAATTCACTGAGATGTTCAATCGCCATCAAGATGCTACACTTGCTGGGGACTCGCTGGGATGACGTACGAGGTATCGCCCGGATTGTTTCAGGGAATGTGATCCAGGTCCCAGGAGGATGTGTATGAATGATGAACTGTCCTACACGGACATAAAGTTCGATACAAGTTAAGAGGGTGGCTTGTGATATGAGGATATGTCCATACAACATGGGGTTGCACTGCATGACGGGCAGCCTACTGATTGTATGCACATTGTTTTATGTGCCCATGAGTTTGCTCACTCACGGAGTCCTCACCAACTTGAATCGTGCGGATCGCATGAATCTCACCCTCGTGGTGTTGATGTGGTGACGGATGGAGGCCTGGCGATGCCGAGTTCACGTTGTCCAGGACGTTCTTCTGGAAATCCATTCGGGATTGCATCAATGAGATGAGATCGATCGTCGCCTGTAGCAAGAACAAGACTGAGCAGGCACGTTTCGTCTTGGTCTTGAGGACTTACTGCGTCACAACACTGCTCAGGACAGCCCGGTGGTTTGTGTTGGGGATTCAGATGTGTTACCGGTCCCGCGACACTGAGGGCTTCTGTTTCGAAACCTGGAACGCCGTCATCAATGCTTGGGTGGTGTTTCCCCTGTTTGTGTCTGTTTGTCTGTTTGTTCACACAGAGACACCAGGGCGACAATGTCACTGTTTCAGGGACTTATTGCGGAGGTCCAAAGTTCCTATCATTAGTTAAGGGGAAATTCGAGTCCCGATCCACGGTTCACTGTATGTAGATCGTTGAGATCAGATGAAAACAATCTCATCGCATCGCATATGTGCCGTCGCATATTGAGCGTGTTCCCATTAGTAGTTGCGACTATTGCAGGATATTTATTATACACTAGTACCTATTCGAAGAAATGTGAACGGCGACATTGAAGATGACGATACCTTCACTGCAAAGGAATGAAAGGTTACGCACTGTAGCTTCCCGTGCTCGCACACCATCTTCTCAAGTTGGGTCTGCGCTAAATCTAATCGCTGGATCAGATAAGATTACATTGGATGATGGGATCAGTCATTTGCAGTCATTACGTCGAGGTGGAAAGTATTGGGTGGCGATGATGATTGATGTGAGATTCGATGGTTCACAGGCTGGTAGGGAGAATGGGGAAATGGTAAGGCGAGAAAGAATCAGGAACTGATGAGGCGAGATATATGAGAAGAGTATGATCATCTCAGATGATCAGTAGTATCTGGTTAATATTTACAACAAAGAATGAACATAATCAGACAGCGCCATATCCACGCTCCCCATCTGGCTTTTATGCTACCTATATCAATCACTACGCCTCCCTACAACATTCTATAGAACCGTGCCCTTGACCTGTTTAGACTGGCTAAGACGACTATCTTTCCACAGCAAGACCGGCGCAATCTCAAGAATAGAAACCAGAGTCCCAACAATACACATACGGGCCTGTGATTTTCCGTACGCGGCTATGATGGCGGTACGAGTTGGACTTCCCATGGGGAAACTGAGTTGTTTCTTTAGATCGGATGCGATGTGCTTGAGCTCCACGGGAGTCAACTCTGGTAGGAGCTCTGCGAGGGCAGAAGGGAGAGTCGAATTCCAGATCGCGCCGCTTAACGAACTGCCCATTGCGGATCCGAGATACGTAGCTAAGGATAGAATGGCCATGGAGGAGGCGAGATCCGCGTGGTTTGCGGCGGACATGACAGCCATTTGGAGACATAGGACAAGTGTGCTTCCGCCTAGTGTTAAGAGGATTTGACAGCCGATGACCATTGCGATGGGGCTGTCAGGTCGTCGAAAGATGATCATAAGTGCTCCTCCCAAGATATGAACGGGGAGAGCTATCTTGGCGAGCCATTTGAATCGATCAGATCTGCGGATCAGATATCCCACAACCAATCCCCATAGAGATGACCCGATGCTATAAATCTGCCCAATATATCCAGCTTCCGTGATACTCAGGCCATGGACGACCTGGAGGTAAGAGGTATAGTAGCCATCCCAGGCAAAGTATGCAACGAAAATAGCAACCGATAATAAACAAGCGCCTGCGATGTTGCGAGAGAATAGAAGCGAAAATGCGAGTAGTGGTTTGTTGGTCCTTCTTTCATGAAGACCGAATGCGACGATGAGCCCGAAGCCTAACAAGAGGGTGACCGTGTATGTGTCGAGGCCGATATTCGTCGACTTGCTGGTGAGTGAGATCGGCACCAGTATCGACATTAATCCAGCACTAAGTAGTAAAATTCCCATGGCTACGAAAATTAGTTGTCAGTTGCCTACACGGAGTAAGGGGCCTCATAATCTTACCATCAAAGTCAACCAAGTACCGGCGGAGTCTCCTGCTCAATCTTGTCGAAGAAGGTCCCGACCTGGTGGGCTTCTGCAGAAGACCCAACTTCCTTGCTTTTCTCATGTTCTGGATTAAGATATAAAAGAGGGGAATAGACAGCAGGACGAGAATGATCGAAGATGCACCAAACGCCCACCGCCAGAGACCGTTGTCAGTGAATTGACTAGCGAGGATCGGGCCAACGAGGGTAGTGACGAGAATTGGCACAGAATTAAAGGCAATCGCAAGCGATCGGTTCTTCAGGGAGGATGTGTCCGCGATGATGACATCTAGAATGTAACTAAAACCAGTAATGCCGACAGAATATAAAACCTGTGACAAAGGATGAGCATGGAAGAAGACTCAAGATCACATTCGAATGAACCGACCTGCGCAGCTGCATAAGTCTGAACATCATGGCACAGAGACATGAGAAACAAGCCCAGGGCAGCGATGAGGGTCATGGACGCAAATCCCTGAGCACGACCCCAAGAGTCGATGATCTTGGCTACGGGAAGTTTCAGCACGCCGCTGAGAATGGTGGAGACGATATTGATCGTGGGTATCAACGAATGAGACGAGAACTCGCTGACAACATATGGCATCAAGTTGAACACAATCTGCCATTGCAAGGCGTTGGAGAAGGAGCATAGAATGATGCTAGAATCCAGTCAACTATGCGCCGTCCACACAAAAGTCTCCCGGTGACGGAACTTGGTCGGGCGTACAATAGATAGGCTGTGACGAGCGCCGTCTTCGACCATGCTTGGTTGATGGCATCGGCTTGCTGGACACCAGCGTGAGCCGGGTCTTCCTCGACATCGTCATCGTCGTCGCCGTCCTCAATCGCGGAATCGGTCGCAACAAAGTCACGATCCTCCCCCGACGTGGATCCGTAGCCCGTCACATCATCCGCGTTGTATTCGGCGCCACCAGTGCCAGGAGCAGGGCTGAGGAGTGGTGCTTGGTTACTCCTGCTGCTCCTGCTGCTGAACATGTTCGTAGATGGTGCGGGGCGTCGATGAGCTGTGGTCTGGAGTCATTCCAAGAGAGGAAGGACAGCCCAACCCAACCCGAAGAAGAAGAAAAAAGAATATCAATCAGTGCCCGTTTACAAAACCAGGAACCCAGTGCCCGTGACGTGTCAAGCTCACGGGATTGCTCAGCTGCTCGGACTCAGGAATTGGTGGGAAGGAGTGAGTAATTTGGTAGTAATCCGTGGAGGCGCAGAGAGTCACAGGAAGCAGTCAGTCACTCTCCCTCTTCTGACGGCTACAGTGCTTATTCCGTAAATATGCGCCGAGACTTACGATTTTCTTTTTCGTACTAGCTGAATGCACACTAGCGCCATCAGATAACCCGGGGGTGCCACAAATGCGCGCACACGGGTCGGCCAGCAGCCGTACTGTGAAGACACTGTGCCTTACCTACAGTACGTGGGGTACAGTGTGTGCGACCATGGTACACTGGCAGAGAGAGATTATCTTATCTGATCCGCTGATTCTGACCTGTCGATGCTTCACAAGTCCACCCGTGCTACAGATTCTTTCATTCTTTACTAACGGCACCCTATCTCCTTGCTAAATCTGACAATCGGTTTCACTAACACGGAAACACGTTCCATTATTGGCTTTGTTTGTCTAGTTTCACCAATATAGCCGCACGATCTCAGAATCATGAAAGTCAAGAGAGATCGGTGGTGATATTTTTGAATGTCATGCCACTGTTGATGAAGCACTATCAGGAAAGTCTTGCAAATCACTGTCATCGTTTATTACTTTCAAATATTCGCACTGAATAATACGGTTTAGTTTACAGTCGCTCTGTTGAATTGATGGCATTCATGAATAACGTGCTCGGAGAGTCGGTCATTATTTTGAGACAAGACATGATCAACCCTGGGATACGCTGTGGGTATGAGAATCCTTCCTGTCGATCATAAATAAGACACTATGGCCCATTTATTTTGAGTAGTTACGATAATGATAGAGAACTCAACGATAAATCACAGCTCTCAAGCAGATGCAGAGACCATGACCGTGCCTCCATCCAGGTGACCTTTTCAAGAGTCCGAACTCACTAATAACAAGAAACTGAAGTAGGTCAATCAGTAGCATTCAAAGTCTTACGTTCTGAATACAGACCTTCACAAAGCAATCGTCACGGGTCATGATGAGGTTGCATTTGCTGTAGTCAGTGCCGCGAACTTCCGTATGCAGTTATATGTATCTCATACGAAACGAGTCCTGCATCGAACCCCGCGCAATCAATGCGGAGAACTCGGGTCATCGACATCCGGGGAAGATCAGTCCGGGGAAGATCTGCTGGACTGGGGCGAGAGAATGGAGCGAGGTGATCAATCAGGTAGTATTAGGCATGACGGTGCACCGAATTGCCTACTATCCATGTCTGATCTTCCTGACAGCCGCGCATAGATTCGGAGATACCTATCAAGGCCTGACTTGATATTGTCGTTCTCATTCACTTATCCGGACCTTGTCGGAGCCAAATCACAAGACATCCTTTACCCACCTAGACATCGCATCTCGCATCCTCGTTGAGAACATCGCGGGAATGTCATGTGGATGGCATGGGATGTTCGCGGAACTATTCCGACAATATTGAGAAGCCGGGTAAGCCCCCGGAAAACACCCCCAGGCCGATCGGCGCAGCCCGCTAGTGCATACCTAATGCATATCAAGAGATGTAGGCACTGCAAGAAGAGACGGAGTTCAAACACCAACCGGGCCAAGGGAGATCTAGCACAGCAGGGCCTGGCTCTAGGACTTAGTACCAGTAGTCCTAGGTATTTGTGAAACTGTCGACTGTTGACAGAGCGATAAGTTGGGGTAGGTATGGTGCGGATTATGCCGTAGTCTCAGCTCTGTCTGTGGCAGCTCTAGCTGAACACTCTAGCGGTTGCTTCCGCACCGTCGATGGGCCGAGCTAGAATGCTAGGGCGTCACGATAGCGTCAACACAACGGACGGTCTGAATCTGGGCCCATCTTTTCAAGGTGAATCGTACGCTTGGCGCTCGGCAACGTTCGATACCAAGTCAAACAGAGATGATGGCAATCGTGCCATCGTAATCGTCATCATCTGTGAAGGCAGTCTATTACCGATGCATGGCAAGAATATGCGTACCTGGTGATACCACATGCCTAAGGCAGTCAACATGACACGTTTGAGGGTGACGTCAAGGGTCGATGCTGACCGTTCGCGTTGTATTCCGACGGAATTACTCTTCCGTCGGATGCCGCCTTTAGATAATCACTTACGCATATATATAGACGGACGAGGAGGTTCACTCTTCATCCCAGATTAATAGCATAAGAAACGAATCTGAAGCACTCACCTAACATTGAACACAAGCGGCAACTTCCCGAGAATTCTATCTGTTCTTACATTCAATCATCGTCAGCAAACCGGAACTTGAGAGCCGCCATCAACATGCCTGAGTTCGAGATACCCACGGAACAATGGGCTCAGATCCTGGAGAAGAAGGGCGGTAGTATGCAGCGCGACCCTGTCCACTTTCATGAGTATAACATTTCTGACCACTTTCACAGACATCTCATATAAGAAGATTCCCGTGCCAAAGCCCAAGCCTGATGAGGTTCTCATCAACATCAAGTATTCAGGAGTGTGTCACACGGATCTTCACGCTCTCAAGGGCGACTGGCCCTTGGATACCAAGCTACCACTCGTCGGTGGCCATGAGGGTGCCGGTGTCGTTGTTGCGCGTGGTGAGCTCGTTAAGGATATCGAGATTGGCGATTATGCAGGCATCAAGTGGCTGAATGGGTCGTGTATGAACTGCTCTTTCTGCCGGACGGCCAACGAGGCAAGTAACCCCTGAAATGGATGATGCCAAAATGACAGAAGAAATCCATGGCAATCTAACAGTCAATACAGCCCCTTTGTCCCACGCCAGATCTCTCTGGCTACACTGTCGATGGCACCTTTCAGCAATATGCCATCGGAAAGGCAATCCACGTAGCGCGGATACCGAAGGAATGCAACCTAGAGGCCATTGCACCCATCCTCTGCGCCGGTCTGACTGTCTACAAAGGTCTCAAAGAGTCAGGTGCACGGCCTGGCGACTTTGTAGCCATCGTCGGAGCCGGTGGTGGTCTCGGTACTATGGCCATACAAACTGCGCGCGCCATGGGCATCAACGTCATCGCCATCGATGGCGGTTCCGAAAAGGGGAAAGTTTGCAAAGAACTTGGAGCCGCGACATATATCGACTTCAGGACTTCCATGAATATTGTCGACAATGTCAAGAGTGCCTCGCCTGATGGCCTCGGTCCTCATGCAGTGCTCTTACTCGCAGTCACCGAGAAGCCGTTCCAGCAGGCCAGTGAGTATGTTCGCTCGCGGGGCTCTATTGTATGTGTCGGGCTTCCAGCACGTGCATTTTTGAGGGCCCCCGTGTTTGATATAGTCACTCGGTACGTTTTTCCTTGGCTCTCACCCACCTCCTTTCTCTTTTCCTTACTTTCCGCTTTTATTGTCTCGCGCTTCCTATGTATTCGACGGGTATCGGATGACGGCTTGCTAATGCATAAGACAGGATGATCACGATCAAGGGCAGTTATGTTGGTAACCGCCAGGATACAGCCGAGATTATCGACTTTTTCTGCAGGGGACTTATCAAGATACCATATAAGGTCATTGGCATGAGCCAGCTGCAAGAAGTCTTCGATCTGATGGAACAGAACCAGATCACTGGGCGGTATGTTGTAGATACCAGCAAATGATGGAGGGTCTGTGGGTTGGCTATGGTGCTGTCCGTGGTACGGAAGGACAATACACCTTGAAGCTGTCGCGATATCTGTACCTTAATGATAGCGGCCTGTCGGTGTGTCTCTTGTAGGAGGGTCTTAGTTCAATGGCAGGTCCAATTAATGAGCATAAATTTTGGATGGAGGTCGATGGCCCGAAGTTTTCATGTTGTCATTCTTCATGACCAGAGGTGACCCGGATAATAGGAGGCATGACCACATTTCGTATATTCGGGTTTCGATAATCGCGTCGTCGCCTGGTTTGAAGGCGAGAAATATTAGGATTGATACCTGTGATCCAGACCAAAGGGAACTCCCATTCGGTTTATAATCCAGGGCATTGAACTCTCAGCTATCGCTTGTAACCTGTCAGGTGAATATTCAGGCCCCAGGGCTCGTAATTATGTGCCGAATAGGTAGGACGTGGTTGAGGATAAGATGCTGAGAAGGCATGCCACCAGCCGGCGACTCATTCCAGGCTCCCAAGAACAGTACAAGTATGGACGGATTACTAATAGGCGCAAAAGGTACCTTTACTAGCCACAGTACTGAAACGAATTCGCACTAGGATGACCGTACTGTCATATCGGTTTCTGGCACTGTCTTCTCCTCTCGGTCGACGCAACCGCCATTTCGTCATCGTTTTTCAATCTCCACAGAACAACTTTCTAGATAGTATTTGCATTCTTTTCCTCATTCACTAGCTATCCTAAGGGTTGTTATTTCGGCCTGAGCAACATGCAATATAATCTCGGCTTTATTTTGTGCGAGACATCAAACCCAGAATGACGGGTTTCCAACAAGGGATTTCAAGCAGAGAGCTACACGAAGGTAAACACAGAGACATCAGGGCTTCCTGGGGACAAAGTCTTCCGGTTGCTTGCATCAGTTTCACCGTCATTCTGTTCTTGAGGACTTGCAGCCATCTCCACGCCTTCAGTCAGCGTATATCCAGAGTCTGGCGTCATGCACCTACTTGAGCACCCGTATCAATGCCTACTCGCATCCGGGACTTCTCCATCTTCGGCAAGCAATCTTGGAGCGTCAACAGTTTTTCACTCGTGTACGCCCGTTCGGCGATTGATTCTGCGCTCTCCAAGGCGATGAGTTGTACGGCGTCGTCAGTCAAGTTGAAGATGACATCGGACGACAAAAGCTGCGGAAGCTCCTGGATCAAACACTTCTCCACGGCTAGCACGCTCACTTCGTCAACAAACGTCTTCAAGGCCACCTGCGTCTGGTAAGTTCCAAGGAGCTCGAGATGGTAGAGCATTCTTAGCGGCTTACTTTGTAATAGGCTTCCATGAAGTCGACCGCCATATTGCAAGAGTACTTATCCATATCAGGTTGCGTCTTCGATACCAGTGTGTTCAACAGCGCATTCGGAGTAAGATACCGCCAACCACTCATCGCAGGTTGCTGTATAAATGAAGTTGACATGCTGCTAACATTGCCGTCAATCTCCTTGAATAAACTCTCGATGGAACGTTGATAGCGCGCAACTTGTGCCTTCTGCACATTGTCTGTCAGATAGTGGTTGTATGTGATGGGGTGGCCCGATGTGTGGTGCCAGAGTATCTCCTTGACTTTTGCTTCCATCCTTGCCTGAATCTGTGTCATCGCGGGCGCAATGATCACCTGGGTGATGACTGTAGCGGTCGTCTCATCAGCTATATGATTGAGTACATCTTGACTGGCGGCGCTAGCAGATTCAAACACGCGCCTGCGAAGCGTTGCAACCACGGCCTCCCATGGTTTGCATTGAATACGAACGAGGTCACCGACAATGGAGGGATTGAAGCAACCCGGTAGTTCTCGCCCGCGATTTTCTTTCATCAAAGGAACGACCTCCTTTTCAATAAACTGTGATCGAGATATGTGTCGAGGTTTCTCGGGGACTACCTCAGCCTCCACGATTTCCCTTGCGTGGCCGTTACGACGCATCTGATCCGCGAACTCTAACAGCGTGTTCTGCACTACTGCGCGTAGTCGTCTTCGATACCGTTCTGGATTCTCAACTTTTGCAAAGAACGGGTCCGTGTAAGTCCCATCGATGCTCTCCTTCATTAATCTGTTGAAGTCTGCGCTGATTCGAAGCAGGTATTGGCGTTGCTCCATGATGCTGCTTCTCGGCGCGCCCAATTTAATCAGCTTATCCCTGCATTCCAAAATCGATGCTTCTGTGTCCTCAAGCAGGCATGGAAGGTGATGGACCATTTGGTTGTGTAAGATCGTGCAAAGTCGGATGACCAGACTCTTAACCCCCAGCTGGGACGGTGCGAGCCTCAACCAGACTCCCTGCGAAAAGAATTCAGCCTCTGCCTGGTTCCGCTCATTAGTCGAGAAATGGCGAGTGGTATAGTCCCGGTTGCGTAGCAGGTGTCATCCGAGGCTGAATATAACGTCCTTGTTCTGCGCCAGCTCTACGTAGAACCTCTCGCTTTCAGAGCCGACATCCAATGTATCCGGCTTCGTAATCAGACCCATGGTCCGGATACCTTGAGGATCAATAATGCGAGCATGCTTCGTCACCTGCTGCAAGTTGAAGTCGCTTTTGGCAGAGACGACAGCAAGGATGACACTCCGTGGCTTTCTCATGTACGACACCACCAATTCCTCCACCATTCTGGCATCTTCATCTGACTGGTCTTTATTACCGGCCAGAAATAAACCCGGTAAATCCACCATGGTCAAGTGCGGGAGAGTTGGCCCGGAGATCTCTAGGCGCAGAATATCGGTGCTGAATACCTTGTTGTTGGTAGTACCATCTAGGCCCATGGCTTTCTTAGCTGCCTCAACGACACTGCTGAGATCAAGATCTTCTTGGGCGAACCGAAACTCCTCGAGCGCCGTCTTATCATCGCCAAATCGGTCATGGCCCGGAATTATACGAATGTTGCGACCAACCTCCGGGTCCCGGCGAAGAATGAGCTCCGTCGCAAACCGTGTGCACAAGTTCTCTTTCGATGGGAACGAGAGACCGGAGATGGCTTCCAACACCGAGCTTTTGCCAGAGGATTGATCACCGCAGACAATGATTTGGGGAAGATCCACGTAGCGACTAATGCCTCGAGAGCGTAGTGTATCCATCAAGTCGAGAAGTTCGCGGTACTCCTGGGATTGGAGTTGACTGCCGTCATATTGAGCAGTCAGCGTGGCCATTTTGTCCATGGCTTGACAGTCGATAGTCAAGCCTTTAGACAATGGGGGCACGCGGTATCGCAAGTTGGGAAAACAATGTGAACGAGGTGTTGATTTCAGTAGCAGTAAGCAGGAGCAATATGATGCAGACACATCTACTGGCAGTGTCTACGAAACGATCCAGAAGAAAGTTGCAGAGACGATACCCTGATACCCATGATATAAGTCGCTCTCTGTGAGCATGCCTCGTCTAGGCTGCTACTAATATTGATCAAGCGAGTACGTATAATGGCACCAGTCTCCGCAAAATTCCCGTCCGCGCGGCCCCCTACGTCTCCATGCCGAAGTCCTTACGGAAAACCGAGCGCACACATCACTGCCACGTCATGACGATAATATATAAACGGCGACGCCCTTGACAGCCAACGATGGTCATCAAGGCCAGGGCTGTGATACCGGACGTGGGAGTATTGGCAGTTTTCCGCCAACCCCTTTTTCCTTGTTAGAGTGATATGCCACCTTATGTTTCGTGGCCACATGGTCAGTAATTGCTGGGTTTCCAGTGTTAAAATCTTTTGGGTACCGCGAAGCTGATCGGTTGGTTTGGTCACATTGAAGGTGACGATAATTGTGACGCGGAAAGCGGCATGGCATGATGGGTGGCAGACAGACAGGTCCCAACGGACGCCATTGCCGCCCAACATCATTTACCGGCCCGATCAAACTCATTGGAGACTTGTACTATTGCCACTATTTCCGAATCTATCTCACAAAAATTCATCTTGCCGAAGGTGAGCCAGCATATTTTCATTGAGGTCAGAAGACTACAGACAAAACACCATACGCGTTTTCTGGAAGTGACTACAATAAAGGGTCGCCTGACCAAAGTGGACTGGAAGAGGTCAATACCTGGCCTATTCAATGCCCCACCGCTTGGAGAGTCTGCCTAAGACGCCCTTGAGAACGCCGTTTGCAAAATCGCGGATCATCGTAGGCGTATGTCTCGACTTCCAATGCCGCCATCCACGATATCGGGCAGAGTATCAGGGGGGGTTCAGTACGGATTAATGGCTGCAGCACTGAAAACATGGGTGACAATGTGGAACGACTTAAGAGTCGGCCTCGATCAAGCAGGTAGGTACCGTTACATTGTGAGCTTTTTATACTACCTAACCGCGCTTTCCAGTCGATGCCTGAGGAAATGATATCGCAACTTGACCATTGACGACCAGAATATGATTAGCTAACTCCCTACTTATCTGATTGACCCAGCAGTAACCAGCACGAACTGAGCACTAGTAGCAAGTATCACATGCAACCAGCCTTCGATATGGATGACTACCGCGCGAAGTTCATCCCAAACGAACACAAGTCGTCGATAATGGCATCAAACAGGCAAAGGAGACATTTTTTATCTATCGACCACATCGTGAGTCTACCAGGTATACACTACGAGTATGTTGCGCCAGTTCGGCGCCAATTCGGCCACTTGTTGGCTAGGAGTTGGCAGTGTCAAGCGGCTCGAGTCATACATCGTGAAGCTCTAAACATGCATATTTCATGCGTACTTTCTGTGCCCTGTTCCTAGCATTTCGTGTGCAACGGAAGTTCGAAGACTTCCCCTAGGAATCGGCTATTAGAGCCATATGAACCTCGGCTGAAGTTTTCTTCAATAAAAGAACGAAAAACAACCAATTCCTTGTCCTCGTATAACAACCTAGTGTAGGTGTAACTAGTTGGTCGGCCATCCGCCTAATTATAGATCGTGGTGTTGGTCAAGATCTGAGTGGCCTAGCCCGACGCTAGATGCATGGCCGAGCATGATGGTTGGCGGACCGGGGATTTTCATTGCCTGTCCATCAGCTGCCGAGTCTGATTGCCATTCGCATCAATTTTCCTGGTCCTCGACCAATCCGGACTAGCCTCGACAAAATAGTGCACGTCTTATGAAAAGCCAGGAACGGGATTGGCTGGCAGAGTGGGGTCGTCGTCGGTCGGAATCCACCCGTCTGCATGACTAGCGCAGGGCCCCCGAGCGGCCCCATCCTTCAGCAGAAACTACTGCTGCAGTTACTTACTAGAGGGTCCACTCAGCGAACGCCTTCGTTCTTCCTAACCTCGACAGCTACCAATGCCTTTTGACGTGAATCGAAGGCAGGAATTATTCCGTATTACTGCTGCTTTCTTTGTACGGATCTCCCTGGGTGAGACGGACATGCCGGCACTCACTAGCAATTAGACCAACCAATTGATTTTCAGCCGTTCCATTTTGTGTATCCATTCCTTGAATATTCCGTCTTCATGCGCGTGACCTTTCTTTGTTTCTTCCATTCGCAATCCACCAGCTTCCCATCTCGATATCTCGGACCGTGATGGCTGCTGCTGGGAGCTCACATGGGCATCAAGATGATGTACCTTCGAGCGCAGAGAGCGCCGAGGGAGCGCAATATCACGAGCCGAACGGTGTCGAGACCAATGGCAACACCAAAGATGTCTCGCGCTCAGAGACGCGCAATTCATCTGCTCAGCCAGCACCGGCAAAGCCCGGCTTTGTGATGAGCACCTTAACGAAGCTGGGTCTTGACGCAATGACAATTAAGTTGATGTTAAAGTGAGATATCTTGTTGGTAAACATATCAGATCATGAACTCGACTAATACGCTTGTAATAGAGGCGCTATCGCACCCGTCGTTGGCTTGGCCATGTATCAGTCCGATGCCGTGGCCAAAGAATACTCGACCTTTGGCTACTTGATAGGCGTTGTCGCTGTACTGTCACTCAGTATATTGCCTCGCGGCAAGTTCATACAGACGCTCATCCTCAACGTATTATTCGTGTGTATCGGATCGGCTGTTTCTCTCTTGGCTCTCTGGACGGCATTACAGGCCCGTTTACACACTCAGTCCCAACCGGATGATCCGCGTCTTCCCCCAGCCTATAACTCGAGTCAAGCCGCTGTATCCGCAATATGGCTATTCGTTAACATTTGGGTGGTCAACATCCTTCGAGCAAAATTCCCGACTATGAACGTGCCGAGTATCGTCTACTCCATTATTGTGAGCGTCATGTGCACGTTGAGCGTCCAATTCGGTGGCAACAGCACTCTTTACGAAGCCACCGTGAAACGACTGTTGATTGCCATGTTGACCGGCTTCGCCATCTCTGCCGGTGTTTCTCTCCTGATTATACCAATGCCAAGCCGAGCCGTATCGAGTGCAGAGTTCACGGGCGCCATTATGCTTCTCAAGGGGGCTTTGAAGCAAGAGAAGGCTTACTTGCAGAGTTTGGAACGAGAGGACATGTTCGACGTTCCCGCGGATATCACATCTGCTACTCACCTCGATGATACAGCGAGCACTGCCGAAGGCGCAAAGAAGAAAGCGAAGAAAGCTAAGGGTCAACCCGAGCCGAAGACGACAGCGGAAGCGAAGGCCGTTAAGGAGACCATGTTTAATTTGCGATTGCTTACTGGTAAGATATATGTCGATCTGCCGTTCGCTAAGAGAGATATTGCATGGGCCAAATTAGAAGCAAAGGACCTGGCTACCATTGTGGAACATCTACGAGCCATAGTGATACCAGTTCATGGCATTGGTACGGTTATCGATGTCTTCCAGCGACTGGCTGAGAAACGGGGCTGGATTACTACCTCTGAGACACCCCTAGAAGTTCTCGCCGAGAAGATCGAGGACAAGCGCATCTGGAATGAAGTCATGAAGCAACTCCACGAGCCATTTGAGAAGCTTTCCGTCGCTATTGATGAAGGTCTGCAACATGCTGGAATGCTTTTGGAAATCCTCCCGCGTCCGAAAGCTGTCAAGGGGAGTGAGAACAAGACGGTTGGCTCTCACGATATTGAATCCAAAGGCGACCTCATCCAACCCGGCGATCCCGGCTTCGCAGAAGCCCTGAAGGAAAAGGTCCTGTCGTTCCATGATAGCCGAGGCGCTATTCTCCATGCCTGGGCTAAAGAGAAGGGTTTGATAGCGAACAATTCGTCTCTTGACGAGATTAAGAACAATTATTCGTATATTCGGGAGGATAGCGATCATAGTCCCGACCAGGAACAGCTGTATACGTTGCTTTACATCGAGACCTTGGTAAAAACCTATTGAAGCCCCTTATTCTCCTTCTTTCATGCTGATGTAAGCTAACAACAATGCAGATGGAAGCAGCAGGCGAAGCAGTGCTACAATTCGTTCAATTCGCCGACAGCAAGGTAGCCGATGGTACCATGGCTCACAAGCGCTTAATCGTCCCCAAGCCCAAGGTGTTGCGCAAATGGATCCGGAGTGTATTCGACGAAGAAGACAAGACTCAGGAGAACAACGGCGACTTGTTCGACTCAGGTACAACAATCATCTGCATGGGCGACAGTTTTGCATCGAAGAGAGATCCTGAGCATCTACCCCCAACGAACGCCTGGCAACGAGCTGGCAATGGGATCCGCGCTATCCCAAGATTCTTCTCGTCTGAGGAATCGGCTTTCGGTTTCCGTTGTGCTTGCGCTACTTTGACTGTCGGTATCGTCGCTTTTCTCGAAGAGACTTACGTATTCTTCCAGGAACAGAGACTTGTGTGGGCTCTGGTTATTATTGCCATCGGCATGACACAGAGTACGTTTTACCCCTGAATGACGATACCTTCCACAACCAAAGTCTCTCGTACTAACCTCCACCTAACCGTATAGCATCTGGACAATCTATATTCGGCTTCTTCTGTCGAATCTTCGGAACTTTCGTCTCACTTGTGTTCTCGCTGATCACCTGGTATATCACCAACCGACATATCGCGGGCATCTTCGTCTTCCTCTACATCTTCATGGCCATCTCCGGTTACTACCTACTGAAATATCCGCAATTCGCACCAGCCGTCATGATCTGCATGGTCACGCAGATCCTCATCGTTGGATATGAATTGCAAGTACTCAAGATTGGTAAAGCAGTTTCAGAATCAAGTGGACAGCCATTTTATCCGTGAGTCGTGATCTTTCATTAGCCTTACTGTGTAGACTGACGCTTGTATAGTATATATGAACTTGCGCCATATCGTCTAGCAACTGTTGCTGGTGGATGCCTGGTTGCATTTCTTTGGACCATCTTCCCATCCCCCGTGACAGAACGCACAGTGAGTATCCTCCAGCGTCGCTTTGCAAGAGCGAAGGAGTTAGAGTCATGTTCCAAGTTCTTCCATCAATCCTACGCATCTCTCCAAAGACCGTGATAACTGACCGAAACACATCACAGTCACTCCGTCGCGATCTCGCCGCAACCCTCTACCTCCTGGCCAACTACTTCAGCGCGATCAACGAGACCCTGAAGAGCAAGCACAACGGCACCGGCGGCAACCGCAACGTAAAGGGCACACCCGCCCACCACCTCGCCAAGCACCGTCTCCGTCTCTTCGGCAAACTCATGCTCCTCCTCCCTTCCATGAAGCAACACGCCGACTTCCAGAAATGGGAACCCACCATCGGCGGTAAATTCCCCCGCGAGCTCTACGAGGACATCATCCAGCGCGCCGCGCGCATCAACTCGTACCTCACCCTCCTTTCCTACACGATCGGCGGCGGCGGAAAAGGCACGCCCGGCGTGACGATCACAGACTCCTTCAACGCCTCCGACAGCTCGAACGCGACCCTGACGAAAGGGGGCGACGGCAACGGCCTCGGCGGCATCGACAACCGTTCCTGGCGCGACGCGCTCGCCGTCCTACTTGCAGACCTCTCGCCGACACAACACAGCATAATCTCCACGCTCACCCTCCTCTCGAACGCCCTACAATCAGGCCACTCGATCCCCCCTCACCTCGAGATCCCGCGCCCCTACGAACTCACACACCAACTCGACGCCCTAAACACAGCGATCGCATCCGCAAAGAAATGCAAGAATACCGAAACCAGCGACAACAGTGACGAGGAGTGCACAAGCAGCAGCAACAACAACGGCAACAGATTACACCGCGAACTCTTCGACTCGCGCAGCATGACGCAAGCCGGGTACGCCGAGTTCGCCGTGCTGCAGGTGTGCAGCTCGCTCGTGTGCGAGGAGATCGAGGGGATCGTCGAGAGCGTGAGTAAGCTGGTCGGCGTAGTGGATTTCAGCTATCGCGTTTCGTCCATGGTGGGGTCGAGTCCGGGGTCTAGTTCATGCTCGGAATCGGAGGGAAAGGGGAAGGCGAAGGTCAACTAGGTAATATAATCGATCAAACACGAATAATCGTAATCCACCATCTCTCTGCCGGTTTCATGGTCCGGAACAAATAGGTCACAGGAAGCATTTGTTCGGCGACCGGTGTTCGCTGTGTAGATAATGAACAAGAAATAAAATAATGAGTAATGATCTGAATAAAACTGTCTGAATGTTATCCGTTATGAAGACTCGAAGAGTCAGAACACAAAATCACAAGGGGCAAACTAAACAAACAAGGGCACCGATATCCGAGGGCGAAGCAACTTTTTTGCACCATCTGCTCACCATGGTAACACAACCCCTTTTTAGCAAGTAGTCCGCAAACCGCGCCATGAGCTTCGAATGCTGTAGATTTTAAAACAGTCTAGCAACGTTGCAAACTACAACAAACAGGTCTGCCACACGTCCTCTATGACATAAAGGTAACTCTTTTTCATTTCTTTTTTATCATCCGTCCCAGTAACGTAAGGCGCATCGCATCTCCTTACACCGACCCTTAAGCCGAAATTATCAAACAACTTCCAGCTCCGTGTCCCTGCGCCATTTATGATCGCAACTCAGTGCTACTGATTTCTTCCGACTATCAGGTCCAGTCAACCATACAACTCTTTGACTGGTATATCAGCCCTCAATCGCGAAATAATGGCTACCAGACCATTGTGACTGGGATCAGAGCACGGCCTTTCCGTCGTATATCGTGGTAGGAGCGGGAGTAGTTGGATACCTATACCTCCAATCCCCCTCGACGAGTTCCTGACATGACGGCTAATTTCACGATCCCAAATCGACAAATATCTAGTGCAGCTTGCACAGACACAGCTTTGCTGCCGCCAACACATTTCCATTCGATTCCAGACCTGAGGATGAACAGAGGCTAAAAATGCTTTGTTCTGTAGCGCCCATAAACAATCCTAGAACCTTTTGGAAGTCGTTTCATCCGAGATCTGATTTGGGCCACATACCCTTCGCTTAGTAGGGCATAACGGGATGCTTTATCAGTGGATATAGGGTGTCATTTGGGTCGTCAAAACGTATTCCGTGAGGATCGCGTAGACAGCATCCATTTGTTGGATTCCAGATCCGGGACAAGGGAGCAATGTAGATGTCCGGTACCGCGTCATTGGTAACTCAACAACTTATGCATCATACATATACATGTAAGATAATTTGGAACCGCGGTTAAGCCTTCGTTAGGTAGATCAAGCTTCGTCTTATCGAAGAGCCGGTTACAATCTCGTGTTGAGGAGTCGCTCTCGCTGTGGCCACCTGCATCACAAGTTTGTGGTATGGAATGCGAAATCGAGGATGTCGGCGAAGTTCTCGTCAAGTACATGTTTGGATGCGCAGTCGATCAGAATACTGGATTCTTGGGCTACTTGTTAATGCCGCCGCTCGGAAATGCCTGACTGGAGACAACATCGCACAGCATCTCTCGATTCGTCACGAATTCAACCGATGATCGTCATGCCGTTCTGTCTCGGAATACATGGGGAGAGACCCCAAAAAAACCGGCAATGCCATGCCAGATGGGAATCCAGAGAGCTCGTGAAAATTAAAGTACCTCCTGCTCACTCACTAGCCATCACAGACTTTTGAGCTCGTGTTCGACTTATTGCAGCATGAGCTTCGAGGCAACGCGCCATTAGGTTGAGAACTATGCACTATGTTAGCAGCGCTCGGATTAAAACTGCTTGCCCACGTACCTGGCCACACGGCAGCGTCGTCCAACATAAAGGCCGTGGCCCGTAAGACTTTGGGAGCATATCCGCCCGTTGTATCTAAATGTAGCTGAGTGTCAAAGTTACCCTTGGCGGTACCATGCGTCAAGTCAATGTTCAGCTTCAACTCCGCATTGGCCAGAAGCGATTGGATTTTAAGAATAAGTTTCATATCTTCTTCCTCCAAAAGCACAATAGCAGGAGTTCCAGCGAAGTCGATGTCATCACTCCCAAGTATGCCCAAGTACCTCCCTACACGGTCTTGAAGGGTTGAAATCCATTCGGCAAGAATCTGCGCACAGTCAAACGAGCACATAGCGGACTGTACCGGGAGGTCCCGGCTGGAGCAGTCTGAAAATGCCAACCCGAGCTTGTCAGGCATGGAGAGTGAATCCGCCGCATAGAATGCAGCTTTGCGCAAATGCCTCTCTCGACGTGACATGGTTCGGCTCGAATATAAGGAGCTAGACAAGGGCAGGGGAAATTTGGCGGTCGAAAACTCAGGCGGCGTGGACTGAGTGGGTGGAGAGTCAATAAACACAGAACTGGCGGCTGAAAAATCCGAGACATCTGTGATAGATTCGGTGTTGGATGCCGGGGAATGTTCTGCATGCTGGATCATATCAGTTCCACGGGATAACTCCTCGGCCAGGCCCTCCCAATCGCGTTGCCAGAACTTTTCTTTTGTCCGCGCCATGTTCACAAAAAGCCGAACGTAAGCCAGGTCGAGTAAAGGAATAGCATCGGCCGATAAGGGGCCCATACCAAATGGGTTAGGTCTTTCTAGACTATGGTGTGGATTGATGGCCCAGGCAGATTGCCATGCCTTCAAAGCCGGCTCGATATGGTGATGCATCTTTTCAGTATCCTCGTTCGTCCAGACTTTGTTATGATGACGCTGCCGTGTTTCCCAGATGTAGTTATGCAATGCATTGATCAGAACTAGGCAACCAAGTGTACTCGGTTTCAGCTCGCTCTTCGAGTTGTCATGAATGCTAGCCGTGGACCCAATTTGGGCTTGATGTGTGTTGCCAAAAGCAAGCTTCTGTTGCTTCTCGTTGGTGTGAAGCAGTTCCCACAACGCTTCATGGAAGGTCACCCGATTGTGATTAGCAGCCCGGGCGCCACCTTTGAGTTGAAATGCTGCCGCACTCTCTGCAGCAAAAAACTCCTCATCGCACGGTAGGTCAAGCAAAATCTCTGAATTGGTCAGGGCCGGGGCATGGTTGTAGGCAGTAACCAGGAGGCTCGAGAGAATGAAAATAACGTAGAGAGTTCGCTTGCGTTCTTCCATAGTCTTCCACCGCAACCATTCCGCCTGTTCTTCCGTCTCGGCCCTTGCCCCACCACTCCAATTCCCTTCGGCATCGCTCATCTGTAACTCTCGAAGCTCGGCCGAGTCCAGTGGAAGGGGTTGAAGTAGACTAGCTGCCCGAGCGAGGCTTACCAATGCTGCGGAATGTGTCGAGGCAATATCATTAGCAACTTTGTCGCCGCAATTATGACCGTATACAACGTTCAGCAACATAGCCTGGACGAGCCATAGTGGCGTATGAGCGAAAGAGTCCGAGCCCTGTGTCCCTTGATCAGACCCAGGGGTTCGTCGGAAATCCGCCTTGCGCATATCGGCCTTTCGCCTTTCCTCCAGATATAATTGAATCATTTTCTTGGCCATTTCAAACAATTCTCTCGACTGCGGCCGCTCAAGCTCGTATAAGGCACCGATAGCAGCCATAGATAGGATTAGACATCCGCTGCCGCCAGCGGTACCACCTCGCCCGCTAATGGTCGGCGGCGAATCGAAAGATAAAGTAGGGATATGCAAGAATGGCAAATGAGGGTGGCAGTATCTAAGATAGCTGCGGACATAACGCTGAAGGTCTTGGGTGCTTGGCAAGTTCTTAGCGATTTCAGGTAAGCCCTCTTGGTTGGTCTGGGCTTGAGGAGACATGGGTGAATTAGGCGAAGGGAAAGAATACTTGCGACCGTTACTCATGGTCACACACTGAGCGAGGGCTGCCTTGAGAGCGCTCCTAGTGACTTCAGTAATTGTTGCTACGGGTGAGTGAGATTGGTGGCCACCGATGGATGTAGGAGTTTCGGGGCCCGGCCCGAAATTCATGGGCTGGTTCATAGGCTGTGCTGTCATCCCTGACATGATTGAAGGACTTATAGAACTCATAGAAGGTGGTGGTGTCGAGAAATAAACGTCATTTATAGTCTTCTGAGATGGAGGTTGGGGTGAGACGGGAGCACCATTCAACAGATCTGGGAATACAGTGCTGCTCATATCCATAGAGAAAGGATTGGTAAGCTGCGGAGGTGCCATGATGCTCGGATGCCAAACAGAACTGGTAACAGCCGGGAGGGCGGTATTATTGGAACCATCGAGCATGAGATCACTCATACTGGCACTAGCAGTGCTCATTGCAGAGGGCGATGAGCCATCGACGGCGTTTTCATGCAGATTAGGGCCAAAAGACATATGATGCTCAAATCCAGTGAGCCAGTCGAGACTCTCGTCAACGTGCTGGCTCGTGGAGATGTCTGGCATGCCATTGCCAAATGGAGATGTCGTATCTAGGGCCATGGAGTGAGGGGATTCGGTATAATGGAGCGCGTTTGGATTTATAGTCGAGCCTTGCTGACTCAAAAAGAAGCTGTCGTGGAAGTTAAAGTCAGGCTGAAAGGGCATTGGCGGAGCTGTGCGCAGGCTGGCATTGAAGTCTATAGCATGCATGCCATGTGTCTCAAGCTTGGGCAGGCCGTGGCTCAAGCCTCGTTGGCCCAGGACAGTAGCCATGCCAGCGAATTGGTCCATGTTGTGCATCGGCAGGCCAGCAAGGCTCTGGTGACGGCTATGATGACTCGGAGGCAAGTGCTGGCCCCTGGCAACGTTGGCGTTGGCGGCAGCAATCATCTGCACGTGGTTCGGGTCAACATGACTGATGGTGTTAGCACGCGGTCGCATCGAGGCGTTGACAGAGGCAGTAACGGTGGCCGAAGACAGATTGGTGTTAGCGATGCTGTTTTTCCTAGCACGGGTATGTGCCGTGGCAGCACTGCTAGTGCTCTCTCGACGGTTTCGAGGGCGCGACGAGGGTGTTGTAGACTGGTGAAGCTTCTGCTGGTGGCGCAGCAGCAGGTCCCGACGAGCAAAGCATCTCGTACATTCGGGACACTCGAAGGGCTTTTCCTTGGTATGGGACCGCTCATGTCGCTTCAGGTGCTCGAGGCGTGCAAAGGAGCGTTGGCAAGTAGTGCAGACATGAGGGCGCGGTTTGTTGGTCTTAGGCGGCGGGAAAGAGCCCGGAGCGGTGGCGGTCGCGGGAGCTTTGGTCGTCGTGTTCACGGTGAGGGTAGAAGCTGAAGCATTGGCAGTCATTGTCAGTAATCACCCTCGCAAAGGATCTCAAAATTTCCATGAGTCGCAGGCTCTCCAAGTCAAGAGGGCGTCAACAACGGGCAGATGAAGCTGGGCAGAGTTGGCTGGTTGATTGATCGATTGATTGATAGGTATCGATTGGGGAGGAGGGGAGCTGAGATGGAGGGATGGAGGGGCAGAAGGGAGGGGCTGGGGGGCAATCCAATCTCGCTCATGCTGGACGGTGAGTGGTGGATAGCGGGTAGCGGATGATGGATGGTGGATTGGGGGGAGGGTGTGGGTGCGAGTGGGCATTACCAGAATCATTGTTACTAGCGCTGGTCGAAGGAGCTGACGCGACGGATGGCGATGGATTGGACATGACGACTACACTAGGCACGGGGGATTCCACAGAGCGGTGGAAGACTCAGGACACAGGAAGGTGAGTACTGAGGGCACGACGTGACGGCGTGGAGGACGAGAGAGACGATCGAGGGCCTGAAAGGAGAGATTATCCCGACGGCAAGGCACCCTGGAATCTATACAGGAGGAAAGGTAACAGATACGATGCTCGGTATCTGGAGGATATGTGGTGTAAGGGCTCAACCGAATAGCTAAAGGGCTGATAGTCTGGCCGTGGCATAAGTACAGATAAACCCCGACATAGATGGAGAGCGTTCTGTAATTGGTGGTGAAAGCGTGCTAGGTATGTTATTCAACTAAACAACAAGTGTGTATGAATTGATGGATGTTGTAGAAATTGACGCCGGGGCTATTCTAGGTAGGAGTGTGTGTCAGAGACGCTGCCCGGAGCTTGTTCGAGGTCCGCGGGTCTAGATAGGCTAGGCAGGGTAGGTGGATAATACCTGTGCGAGTAGGGAAACAACGACGCGCCGCTCGCTCGTCTCGCTCAGGTGCTGTCCTCTTTTTTCTCTCGACTTCCGGGCCGTTGCTCAGCTTCGGCAGGCACAGTACATGCACCACATACTTAAAACTTTAAGGGCCTCAGGGAGCTTGCACTGCTGCAACACTCGCTATCCATAGGTACCTCCTACTCGGACCTACCTAACCGGAAGGGCTGCAGGTGGGATTACAGCGCTGTAGTAGCGCACTTCCAAAGGCCCGTGATCCGTGAAGCATGGACTACCGAATAGTGTATCGTACCTTCCCAGACCTAGCAGCCATACGAGTACAAGTAGGTGACTTGTGGTTAGCTCAAGCTACATCGCGGTCCCTGTGCTGTCAGCCAATAAGATGGTTCCGACGGCGTCGTTATGTGCCTGGCTCAATAGCAACCTCTTCTAAGGACCTTACGTGTTACAAGTACCTCCACGATGGCATCTACGAGTACGGAGGACCTCTTGTGAGGTGGTGAGCATACTACAGGGCTAGGAGGTAGTCGGTCTAGGTACTTGTAGTGGTGCACACAGGCAGGGATTGAGGTCCAAGCGGGCTGTGCATGTGGGCAGAAGTCCCAGTTGTCTCGATACTCTGTGGGTACATCAAAGAGCATGGGCAGCTTCCTACAGTTACGGAGACGAGAATATTGCGTACGATCAGGTAGGTAGGAGGTAGGCATCGACGTGAACAACGCGCAGTTCTACGACAACAACTTACAACTCCATCCTTAACAGTACATGCTGTTGTCCATACGTATCAACGGCATGCACAGGAGTCAGTTTCTGACATGTGCGCCTCTCAAGAATTCAGGTTATGTATGTACGGAGTAGGAAGAAAGTATCCGTACCTCTCACAGGTACAGACTACCTACTCGTAGGTTAAACGCCCATGAAGCCGTCTGCTTGTTTAGGGCCGATCGGTGATGTGGGAGGTCGCAATTAGGTAATAAAGTTCGGCAGTCTTGGGCGCCCCAATTGGCTCTGGTGTCATCATAGACGGAGCTTATTATCTTGTCTAGGCTTAGCGTCGATGAGTTTAGTGCAAGCCGATATGATGCCACTGAGTCTGGGAATCTCGAGTACGAAGTACGGACTAGGTACGAGTAGTATCGTACATATGTAAAACGGAGCAGGGACAGACTGCTACCGTGCCTAAGGTACATAGACTAAAGGCGAGTGCGTGCACGATTATGGATTTCTCAAGGATCGGTATTCGTTAGGTAGAATTTGAGATATGCCTCTTTTTAAGGGTTGGTATCATTGGTATTATTCCGTCCGCGTACCGGTTAGGCAGTGACATTCTGCTCTGTTAATGCAGAGGCAAATTAAACCTAATTAGGCAGCGTCGTCTTCGAAGTTACCCTAACCTACGAACTGCACTAGCTTCCTAAGGTAGGATAGTTGGTTGCCTAGTTCCGCACGCTAGGTGTAGTGTACAGTAGCGTTGATACTGATTCACGTCGTTTACCTAAGGTTTGTTACGGATTGTTCTGTGCACAAGGCAGGTCATTCGTAAGGGACTTACGACCTAAGTAATCCGTACACACAACAACGTACCTAACGGAATAATAGTCACGCTCGGTCCTTCGACATCTCTTGCATGCATCTACTGTATGTAGGATGGCATTCACTACTTGAAGTTGAACTTCATCACAGATAGCATGAGCAAGTTTAAGACTCATACTCTCCTACTACCTAACGAGTACTTGTATCGTAGATGCTTTTAATACGAGTAGCAAGGACGATGTTAGTATCTCCCAAGTGTCGGGTCGTCGATGTAAATGCCAAGACGCTTGTTCCCAAGTTTATACGCGAATTAGTTTAGCCCAACAACGGTACGACACCAGAGCCCGGGCCTTGAATTTTAGGCAGGTATCAAGTTGTATATGTATTACTAATGTAGTAGCAAACTTCGATTCATCTAACCCAGTTGGTTGACCTACTAACCCCGAAAAGCGAAGCTTTCCATTCGAGTTGAAGTTGTGTGTCATTCTAGGCTCTAGCCAGACCAGCGAACCAACTTCCAATTGGAGAACCCCATACGTACGGATAAGTATGTAGGTACGAAGTAGGTAGGTATGTAGGTAGGTAGTATGAAGTAAATATTGTAAGCACGATAACGAACGCCGAACTTCCGCCCATAATACGTATCTGCTCCTGGTTAACGTGAACATGAAACGAAGAAAGGCTAGGTTCAACATGGCAACTGCTGGGCAGTCAGGCGCTTAGTCAGGAACTTGATCAGGTGTACCTATCTCGTAGGAAGGAAGCAGGAGCGTACATATCTACGGAGCACATAGTACCTTGGGAATCTGATGTGGGCGCTTCATGCGCCAAGTTACACTCGTCTGCCTTTTATCTACCCCTTCCGGTTAGTGATAACGGCGGACGCA
Source organism: Xylariaceae sp. X170 (assembly GCA_028637755.1). Classification (NCBI taxonomy): domain Eukaryota; kingdom Fungi; phylum Ascomycota; class Sordariomycetes; order Xylariales; family Xylariaceae; species Xylariaceae sp. X170. The sequence goes on from JAJFDJ010000085.1 coordinate 52,006, forward strand.
TCATGTGTCTCTGTTATCCGTTATTATTCCGTATCTGCCGCAACTAAACGTGCCGCTCAGACCGTAACGGTCCGGACGATAAGACAATATTACTCGTAGAGCCACTTTACATACAACGCGAGAAGCCTGACATATGAATGGGAAGCTCTTGCCTTCACATCCTACCTCCTAACACGGTTCGCACGAAATGCCACCCATGGACGGGTGACAACTTCCAACATTCACAGCTTGATACCAAACTCATTGAATGCCAGTCACGAGCTTCATCTCTGTGATTTGCATACGGCGCGGGTCGCAGCCGATGTTATCCGAAAACACGGATTACGGAATTACATACTAGCCGACACAGTGACGCCCTCCCACTTGATACCGTGGTGATATGTCCTCCGTACACCGGTGGACTGATATTCTGCACGCCCTTCGTACTTCGCAGGTATCTGCATTCAACTACCTACCTAACGACCTACCACCTTACCTACGGATTACCTACTTCTGCGGAATAACAACCGCTTGATCTATTATTCAATGACGTTGCCTAGAGTCGTAAGGATATGCTCGCTACTTCCTGCGTACAGAGAATCTCATAGACAACGCATGTCTCTCCCACCCAGGCGTCGAGAAAAGAGCATCTCCTGTCCCTCTTCACGACGGGATTTAGCATGCCCACAGAACCGCATCGGTACTCGTACTGATCCAACGCAAGGGACTCAGTCCTGCTGTACGTGTAATCCGTTAGGTACGCAGTAAGGTCCTAGCTTGGTGGTGTTCTGCGCTCCGTCAGAGGTCGAGGTTCACCAAGCCAGGTGCGTTTGGTTCAGGGTTCTGACAGCTTTGAGTGGCCAGACGATGGGAACCACCCATGTCCACATCACAAGCGAGGTGGGCTTGTGGTCACAAGGTCCGCAATGCTCGGAGTACAGTACCGTACCTAGCGTAGGTACCGGAGATCAGATTCGAACCCAGTTACCTTCCCGCATCCGAGCCACATGCCTACATCCCACCATGCACGGATAGTTAGTTCAGTTCCTACCCTATCCACCCCGTCATCCGTACAGATGATGCTTGTGACGTTTGTTACCTACGAAGCATGTACACTCCTATCTATCATTGTCTCCTGATCTGGGTTGTTGAGTAGTTGTAGTAGCAGTATTACCTACGGAATACTAACTGACGACTACTCGTAGGTACGGACTCGAGTCTGGTTCGCCTTATCGTGGACGGGAGACGTACGAGTAGAAGGGGACGTCTACCAGTCCGAAACCCGATGTGCATTGGCGGTATTGGACCACGAACTGATGGAAAAGCTTGTCACTTTCATATGTCCATCCCGTAATCCGTACATTGACAACTGCAGATGGTTCCCCTGCAACCTGAACCAAAGGGATGACTGACAACCTGACAGACAACGCTGTATTTCGTATTATAGGCTACGGATTCCAGGACGATGACTGGTGCAATACCAAAGCGGCTTCACGAATGAGATGCCGATGGGAACCAGCCGAACCAGTCGTAGGTGTACGAGGCAGTACTCCGTACGTCCATCCGCATAAATGGTCTCAGGTTCTCATTCTTTAGCTATGGGCTACGAATAAACCCTCATTGATGCTCAGTTGCCGGCTCATCTTTACAGCATTTCCATTGCTAGCAACAATATTGCCATGCACCCGAGCCAACGTATGTGCTCCTTTACGACGGCATACCAAGGCTAGGTACGCGGCAGATTGCAAGCACGTCCCTGGACAAGTCGCACGGCGCCACAGCCGGCTCTTGTTTGTATCTGCACAAGGCCGTCTCGTCCAGCGGCTATTATCACCGTGTTGACTCACACTTCGACCCAGCCTGCGTCGTGTATGTATGCACGCCTTGGGCAGCAGGCATTCTTATGGACTGAGCCTGACGAGTTTCCACTACCACACATGGCATGGCATGGCATGGCAGAACATGGATTATGATGGGATGGTACCTATTCAGACATACGATCTACTATCCATTCTATGCTGTCAGCTTTGACTCTCCAACCGCTAACTGTTTGACCTACATACCTACCTACCTACTCTATCCAGTAGGCTGGCTACACTGCAGTTCGGAAGATTCGATTTCGTATGCTCGAGCGTCATTTCATATCAATCGTCACTGGACTGTCCTTTAATAAACGATCAACCAACAGCCCCCAGCAATTGCGGGTTACTCGCGAGTGTTCCGCAGTGATGGTATGGAGTATTCCGTACGAAGGCTGGAGACTTTAATATAAGCACTCGCTATAGGGCGCGACTAGGTACCGACACAGTATTTCGTACATTTCCGCGCACCTGCCTTAGTCTCAACTCCGCGCTGCGACGTTCTTTCAACTTGCACTTTTCCGTGCCTTCCCCGGTGGTGGTTTCGCACCTTTCTTATTACTCTGTTTTCCTCGCGAATTGACGGTCGTAGATTCTGCTTCAGATTCATCGGTGCCGCTTAGCTCTTTCTTTGTCGGCGGTTTGACTTTGAGTTCATTCTCAATGTCTGCGTATAATGCCGCTCTTTGTTCCGGAGATAAAATAGGCGATGCCGAGCCTTCTCTGTAGTTGTTACCTCCTTTTAAAAACAATACCCATTGAATATTCTCCTGAATCCGCTCAACGTATCGTCGTAACTTGTCCTGTGAGTAATTCTGCCACGTCGAGACCCATAATTCAGCGAGCGCTTTAGTTGGCAGTGTACTGAACTTCGCACTCGTTATATATTTCATGTGCCCCCATGGAGGCTCAATTGCCGACAAATCTGGTGAGTTGGGCGGCCATTCAAGTCGATGAAGCCCTTCTTGCTCCCAGCATCGTTTATTCCACTTGCAAGCATGACTGGGAGCGTTGTCTTCTTGTGCAAGAGGGGTGACTCCTTGGGCTTGCAGGCTTCTTAGAAAGGGGAAATACAGAGGTTTCAACACCTCTTCTCTGTACCTTATCCAGTCTATCCCACCTTTGCCGCCCCTTTCCATTGCACCTGTTGTAACAAATTAGTTGAGCTGTCTCTTATGTTTATCTGGACGTACCATTCACCTGTTTTAGCAGTGTACTTCCAAACAGGTGGCCGACCACCTTTTGGAACAAGTGTTAGCTTTCTAAGCTTTGTTTCCAACTCCCACTCCTCCTTTGCTTGTGCTTCTGTAGATGTGTTGTAAGTAGAGATTATTTCTCTGTAATGTGTTGTCATCTTTGCTGATTCCCTTGGCCACACATAACAAGGTCCTTTGTGATCATAAGAGAAGCATGCCCAAAACATGAATTCCATTCTCCCTTTCCAACGTACTCTGATATTGTGTTGTAGGTATCTTTCATTCACTCTTCTCCATATCCTTCTTTTTCCTCTGATGACTCCCCTCACAACAGAGGTCTCGTCAGACCATACAACTCTTTTCCAGTCTTCCAATGTCCAATCTTTTCTTTCCCAGCACCATTGCAACCGCACCCACTGCTGGGACTTGTTGAGACCTGGTTTGGTTGTCTTCTTGACATTGCGAAAGCCTCTCTTCTTCAAGAAACGTGCAACAGTCTTAGCTGAGACCTGAATAGAGCTGCCAACATGTCCATTCTTGGGGGGTTGAGCCAAGTGTTGTGCAATTTCCAACGCAGAATATCCACGTGTTGTGCTGTTCTGCGTAACAAGCTGAATTGTTCTTTCCGCATTATCACCTGCGAGGATAGGTGGTCTCCCAGTCCGTTCTTTATCACGGACATGAGATTCGAGTACGGGGTGTCCTTCTGTCCACCCGGCAGCTTTGGCCTTCCGAATCAGGCTATAGAGAGCAGATTTACTGACACCCGTTCGTGCGGTGATTTCTTGTATTGAAACTCCTTGCGATTTGAAAACGAGTGCTTGCGTTCGCGTAGCGAGATCGTGGTTCGGTTGCTTGCTCGGCGCCGGAGTAGTTTTTTTCGGCGGCATGACGGCGGTAATCAGATCTTTACAGCAGTTGCTACTCGACAATAAGGTTAGGTATTCTCGATTTCTTCACGTCGTTTCGATTATCGTAGCTTCTCATTCTAAGCGGGGTTACCATTTGCGTTTACGAATTATAATAATACATTATCATTTGTGCGTTCGGTTTGTTATTTCATTGGTGAGTTGCGACAGCGATGTGTGGTAGGCACGGTAATTAATCTGTAGGTAGGTACAGTACGGGAAGCTGCGAATCGTACCTACTACTGTGCCGATACTTCGTACATCTATATCGGAGTGCTTATATTAAAGTCGCCAGCCTTCGTACTCGTACATCAAATATCCAGACAGCGCGGCCGGTAGCGGTGCCCCCGTGTACGTATACGATACAGGTAAGTAATGATCTGACCAAGTTGTCGTGCGTGTGTTTGTGACTCTCACGATCCAATCGTCTAACTTGGAGCTGCATGGCAAATAGCCACTCTCTACCAATATCATAGGTACGAGTTAGCTAGCAGGTGCCATCGAAGACCAAATGCAGGGCATGCCGGCCGAGGGACATGACATCGACGTCTTCCTCGACGCTGCCGGTAGGGAGTAGTGTCTGTACGGAGTAGGTACTCGTACCTACTCGTGCTACACTATTTTTGTATCGCCAAGCACTGATACAGTACCTCCCTAGCGCACGCACCTACACCGAACCAGGGGTTTACTAGTGTCGTGTATGACAGAAGACGAGACCCAGTTGACTTGCAAGCATGAAGCACTCTAACTGCACCCTACGCTAGACACGCTGGGATCTGCCCAGACTGCTCGACTGAGCACTACTGCATAACATGCAGCTTGTAAGGCGCCGTCGTGCCGCTTGGCCCATGAAGCGGCGATTCGTGCGGGTAACGCCTGATCAAGTTGCGCCACACGCCCACCTATCGACGGATTGCCTACCTACAGGCTGCCTACACTACACACCCATTACAAAAACAGCATGTTGAGTGAATTGACTGTTATGAGGGAGATACTGGCATAACGAGCGATTAAAATTTTCCCGTCATACGTACGGATTGCTCTCGAGGTTCGAAGACTACGAGTAGGTATCTACGCAGTCGGTAGGCATTTCCTATTCCTCCGGAATTCCGCATGCTATCTATGGAATACCGGTATTCCGTATGCACAATGCTACGAGTTGACGACGTTTTGTCTCCTGAATTCACTCAAAGTCGATGTCTCGCATCCTACCTAGAGTCATCCGGTACTTATCGGTGCGGAATTCTTCCCGTACGGATTACCTACCCTATGACGACGAGGTGCCTACGGAGTACACAGTGGTTTGCTGTCAGAGAGACCCTTTCTGGAAGCATGATACATCATGTGGCATCGCTATTTTTGAAGGGTGGTATCTTACGGGAGAGATTCATGCCCAAAAATACACCTACGCACCCGAATCTTTGAATCCGTCGCTGCTACGTTGTGTCATTGTTGATTAATCAGATTTCGCCCGCGTCAACGCAGCAGGGCCGCGCTGATCCCAGATCACACAACAAAACTGATGCCTGAAACATCATCCCATGGCGATCTCATCCTTGGAAAAGTAATACGGCACGTACTAGGTAGGTATCTACGATACGCAACTTGCGGCTTATTACCTCGCCGTTCCTTATTGACTCTGGCGTAGGTATGCACGAAGCAAGTGCTCACTTTCCGTAGGGTAGCTTTCTTGGCTCTGGGCCCGGAGCTATAATCACGCCTTCTCAGATCAGACACGAGCATCAGCTGGTTAAACGCATTGGAGACAAAATGCTCGGCATAATCAGGAAACCCGACTACGGATTACCTACCTGCCTAGGTATTATCTACCTAGCCTAAGGCACGGATTGCGAGCGAAGAAAAAAAAGTGTCGATACATTCCTATTTCAGAATCCCGGCGCAAACGGCGTCGTTGGAAAAGGTCATGTAAGTCATGAAGCCTACACTAGGTACTAGTTACGTTGATCACCGTAAAGATGAGGTTAGCAAGGTGAGGCAATACTTGTAGTGTCGAGCGAGCTGTGAGATTTGAATCGATCGACGAAGCCGTTCACGTTCGCCTGCCGGGCTATCTTTGTACCTGTCGACTAGGTACGATACGGATTACATGCGACTAGGAGGTAGTAGCCAGGACCACGATGATGACCGCCGGTAACATCGCCAATCAAAGCGAACCCCTGCCACATTACATACATGCTGCTTCGCTATGTTCTCGGCCACGTTACTGGCAGATATGAATAGCCGAGCAGCAGAACCAGAGTCTAGAATGTGGGTATGAATGTAGGTAGGTACCTATTCCGCATGTCACTTGGATTGGGGGCAACCGAGACAGGGAGCACATTCTCCAAGATTTCCCCAAGCCGGCCCCTCCACACTTCATGTCGAGGCCGGTGTGGTGGGCTTTCTGACCACAGGTGTAGCCTGTAGGTGAGTAATATGTCGCTGCATAGAAACGTATTGATTAACGAACCAACAACGTTTCCCCTAGATTTCGAGCAGCGGGTACGGAATACGGAATACGGAATAGGTACAGGAGAGTCGGTAGGTAGTATTCTTACGAGAAGCCTGCTGCGTATAGCCGGCCTCAGATGTGGCCCGACTCGGGAACTGCTTTAGCTCTGTTCAGTAATGTCCGAGCAGCAGCAGCAGCAGCAGCAGCACCGGTGATCAATTCAACCAAACGACGAGTTAACCAGGTGAAGCAACGCAGAGGATGACGCCCCTTAAAAGTTGGTATGTATGTACTCGTACATCGTACGGCGTACGTACCCTTACCTATAAGTAAGAAGAGGCGCATTGTGTGCCACTTTAAACGATCCCTCCGGAGGGTCAGGTGAACGCAGTTTACGACAAGGGGGCCAGCCCATCGTTTCTGCGGCTACGATTGGTCGTGAACGCTTGAGACACATATGAGGCTTTTGAATGAATGGGCGCTTCATTCGCAGTTGCTGCTGCCGGCTACTCGCCAGAGTCTAGCTGAACTACGACATGCTTCAAAGCTGCCTAGGTATCAACCCGACTACCTACGTACACTACCTACCTACTTACCTACCATTCATGAGTAACTGCGGATTACCTAGAGAGACTGACGTTTAACTGGGCAGTAGGTACTCGTACGTATTCCGTAAGGGCATCGTGCCACACTCAACTCGACACTAGTGTAGTGTGGTGTGCCGGAGATCTCATGGTTCCAAATAGTAAGTGCTACCCTTCCGGGATCCCCTCGATAACGAGGTGTGCGAATGGCACCGGACCCTACCCTTTACCTAGTCATGATGTCAGCTCTCGACGTCCGCTTACATAGCTACTAACGGAATACCCTACCCAGATGTGAGGTTAGGCAGGTTAGCCCGGGGTTAGTGGCTACATGAGATGGCTAGTTTGTGTCTTGACGGGGTGACGAGTCTTGATATCGCGTTACCGACTTCAGATCTTCACTGTTCCGTTGACGACTAATCCGGTGAGGATCTATCTGAAATCATATCACTCCTGAGCTACGCCGTATCGGCATCGGGATCAACCTAGGGCAATCAACAGTCAGGTTCTAGACTACAGTGGACCTCGTCGGTTCGTCAAGGAAGCAGGTGTACGAGTACCTACGTACGGATTGCCTACGGAATACATCTACATACGGACTACTTTGCACATCAGCATCCAAGTCCAACAGGAATGCCTACCGAGGATACATACTTCGTACGTATGGAGTGCACTCGACAGTACCTATGACACTATTCCCTAAGCATCAATCACCGTCCATCCTTAAAGCCGTGACACCGATTTCCCATGCGGACAGGACCCTGCCTACGCGTTTTACATACATAGCATGACGACAATAGGTCTTTCATCCCTGTCTACCCCAGACTTTGTCCTTCCTGGACACCATTTCTTTTTTTTTTCTGACGAAGCCAATCTTGAATAGGCTAGCCAGTCGTGGGATACCGAATCAAGGTAAACCGATGACCTTTGACAGTTGAAACGACGGGTAGGGGTCATCGGGGATAAGTCAAAACTTGTTTTAAGATGGCTGTCCATTTGTCATCTTTGGAGATGGAAAACATGTGGTTTGGACGGGGGGATATCCAATCATCGTCTTCGTTCGTTATTGAGAACCCATTCTGACGGGTCGAGAGAGACATGGTGCGTTCCTGCAGCCCTTGGCCTGCCGTCTCCTAAACGCCGAAGAGGTTGATATCTCATATTATGTCGGTGTTGTTAGTACCGACCCCTACCAAGCTGACTACTTACCTGTCATGCCTTGTGTCGAGATGAAACGACCATTGATTCGGCATCGAGTCCTGACGTTGCCGGCTTCGACTTGGTACCATCCCTTGGTGGACTTACGGAACTTCCCACATCCTCGGCTGTCAGTCACTTGGCACATAGCTACCACGCGTCTACATCCACGGGCACGAGTCCGCCTCACGATGCGCGTTCCAAGATACACCTAGACCACGAACGACCTACGTAATTTACGCTCGCGGTGCGAAGCAGCTTCTACTGCGTAGACTGCATGGGCATGTCGTTGGAAGCTTAACGCCGTCGCTGGCGATGCGCAGATAGACGACGCTTGGCATGAGACCTGTAATTTTCAGTGATTTATTCCGGACTGAAGCAGGTAAGTAAAGGTTGTCTTGCTCGGAGGAAACAACACGCTCTCTGCGTCTGTGATACTACTTGGTACAGCATGTCCAGAACCGTCTGATCGGCAACTTGCAGTTGAATGAATTCCTATTTAACCCTGAACGGGGAGCTGTCGTGTCATGGAGACGACCGTTGGGAACGGCCACGGCAGGGCCAATTCGACGCACGTTGTCTCGAGGTAGGTCTGTTTTTCCTGCCGTGCTCTATGGTAGCTAATGAGCATCATTCAAAGCTCTTCGTCTGCACGCTCTGGCCCATTATTTCCATATAAGTGATGTTCCATTGCAGCTACATACAAAGCAACCCACCACGACTTTTTTTTGTCGTCATAGGAACACAAAAATCCTTCGGGGGGTTTCTGGTCTGCGCTTCGCGTTTCCCGCATACATACGCACAGAGAGAGCTCCAACTCTGTGCATCTTCGCTCGTCGAACGACGATGCAGCAGCCCCTTGCGTAGCAGTTCAGGATTGGATCGTCGAATAGAAGCTCCAGTGAACTGCACTAGGGGTAGGCCAGAGTGGTATCTGGCCACCCACACGTCGACTTCCGTCATAGTAGTTTGTTCGATGCCTTTCTGAGATCGAAGCGGTCCAGTGGCATGCGAGCTCGTTTCTATGTGAATCATTATAGGCCCTGCTAACTCACAGGCTCTCTCTAACTAAATGGGCACATGCAGTGTTCTTTCTTGTATTCGCCTCAGAGATGAAAGAGCTGTGATTCGTGAACCACGGAGAGCTCCAACCTATGGATAACGACAGCAAACTCCATTGCCAGAAGCTCCATGCCCTCTGCGTCTTCTGCATGGGTATGGATGGTATGGTATGGTATTCCGTACTACGACAGCAGCAGCTAACTAATAGCTAGCGACGTGAAAGTCCCTGCTTTCCGATCGGCATCACAGCGACACACTTGCGTTACCCTTCTTCCGGCCTCCTGCAGGAGTTTGGATGTAGGCAGGGCAAGTGGGTTGAACCTCACCCCACTCACACTCCCTCTCAGTCTGTCCGGACCACATAGGTACGACCGACTGCCTACCTACACTACACTACTGCTGCTGCTACCACGACAGTACATGGACGGACGCACAGAAAAGCTGCTGCATGATCATCGACTGCAGTCTAATGAGCCGCCGGAACCGTCGACTGGGCGGCCTTTTTTCTGTAGCGTTGACTACTACCTACTACTCATACCTAACGACTATCATCGGGCTAAGAAGAGGTCCGACCTATGGCCGTTCTTCCCGTCGGCATCATATGTATGTACGAGTAGGTAGGTGTGTTGAATGCCTAACAGAACCCTCCATTTTGACAGTTTCTATCTCGACGACGCCCGTAAGCCTATGTACCTACTCGTACGGAATACCCTCATCCCGCGCTGATGATCAGCATGGTTGAAAGAAACGGGGCGACGCATTCCTTTCGGACCCGCTCTGCAGCATGAAAAAAATGGTACCTACGGTAGAGAGATCGACAGAGAAGCCCGAAAACGTGCCTCACCCTCCGTCCGGCGTCGGTGATGCGTACCTGCGAGTCTTCAGACCGGTACAATTTGTACACTGATGTCAAAGATATCACCGGCAATGCGATTCGGTATGATCCATTTCGTTCGATTCAACTCTACGGAACACTCCACTCATGAGTTGGCTTCATCTACCTAATCAGACCATTTATTCACTCCCAGAGATACCTACCGGTATTAACGAAAGAGAGAGAGAACGAGTGGATGCCCAAGGACCTTTATTTTCGCTCGATGATACCATACCGTACCTACATCGGCCCGTCTTTTTCTCGGTAACTGCACCCTTTTAGCAGCGAGACCACTTTTTTTTTCCTTAATCCCGTTACTCTGACCTACCTACCTATCCGGACGATGGCTGCATGATATGTATGGGTGTTTCTCGAAAGATCTTCTGCTAAAGTAGGTACCCTCTCTCCGTATGAGAATGATAACATACACCAGAGCTTCACATGTACATGAGCATGGCATGACATGACATGATTACAACCCAAGTTCTTCACTTTCGCACCACGATGCCTGAAATAACCCGACCGAGGCCGTCTTTCTTGTTCTTCTTCATCCACTCATTCATTCTTCCACTCGGATCCGTACATCCATCCGCACCGCTTAGGATCGGCCGTCCGCGGTTATGCGCGATGTCCCTGCAGCACACCTTGACCTAGATACACGACTTCTTCCCTTCGTCATGTCAACACTTTTCTTTTTTCTTGGTTGGAATTTTCTAGAAGATTTACGCAGACCTACGAGTAAATAGATGAGTAAGGAAGTACGCATGTGTCTACGTAGACTTTTTATGAAACATTGCTCGTTTTGGTTGGTTCCGCGGTTCCGTGTCGTGTGAAGGAGTTTGATGCCCAAGGGACCTAGGTGAGGTGATGGGAGGGAGAGCCTTGTAAGTCCCTTGAAGCGACGCACGTGGTTGTTCGTGAGAGATGAGTGATAGTTGAATTAGAGTGAACAGGTTGTCTGGTATCGAGATGGAATGAATGACGCCCAACCGAAACTACTGAAACCCACCGGGCAGAAGACGAGACTGCACATGCTCGAATCTTCGAGACGACCATATAATACATAGTAGACATACACTCGCAAAAGCCTCACCACTGTATCCCAACGAACTCTATTGTGAACACGCCCGATAATCTCTTCCATTCCCTTCCCTTTGGACCTTCGTCCCACTATCACACGTGAAGCCGATCACCTCGGTCTCACATGTCTTCTGGATGTGCGTTGTCAGGGGAGATGTGATGCTGTAGGCGTTGAAGGCTGGAGGGAATTATGTAATTGGAGGAGTGGGTTGTTGTGAAGGTTTATGGAAATTGAGTCAGGGGGAGAGGCTGTAATATCTTGGGATGAGCGATGTGATGGTGATGAGGGTTGTGTGGGTATTTGTTCGCATGTCTTTGAGTGCTGATGTTCAGTTTGGGCTGGTATTTGAAGGAGAGCCGGCGTATGAAGATCAACCTCTCGACGGATGGCCCTGATAGATTTAATCGCCTTCCATGGCAACTCTCTCGCATGCTTTGCCCATCTCTGTGCCTGATCATCAGATACTGAGACCCAGAACGATGTTCAAGAAGCCGTGATCATCGCCTTCGCTCTTGAAGACGCATGCTCAAGGCATCCCTCCGGTAGGAACCCGCTTTGACAGTTCCGTCTGTTCCAACTCTCAAGAGAAAGGGGCGACCCCATTTTGAGCCTGCCTTCCGTGATGCGTTCTCCATGATTCATGAACTGCTTCGTTGAAGCCTTCATGCTTGACCCTCACCTGTGTCCAATCCGGTCGACATACTCAAGGTGACAGAGCTCCGTTGTGGTGCTGTTCACCTCACCGACAGATATCAACTCGACTGAGTTGACTCCTGAAGCTCTCTGACCAACCCATCACGAACCCACTCCATACGGACTGTGATCCGGCGCACAGTTTCCCGAGAAACTCGGACTTGTATCCGAGTCACACAACTTCCGCTGTGTGTGCCCGTCCCTGATTCCTCTCAGAATCTGTGATTCTGTAGTGGCAAACACTTGACCTAACAGAGGAAGAACTGCAGAAGACGTTTTGGATACGAGGAAGATAAACAAGGCTGTCACGTCAACGTTCTAGAAGCATGTGCGCAGTTCTAGATTGGTCAGCCTACAGTTCATCCCGTTCGGCTACACAGAGTACGAATCTAGAAGGCGTGGTTAGTATGGAGTGTGTGTCGAGTCGTACCCTACGTGAAGACACATAGTACTTTTACGAGGGAGATTCGCCACGGGATATATCACAACTTCGGTCTAGATCTCATTCCCGAGCGGCTGGACTGTGAGGTCAAGAGGGCTAGATACCTTACCGAGAGGCTAGATCTGATGGTCAAGTAGGCTACGATGAGGCTACAACTTACCTATCACACAGCCGGATATGACTTACATACGGCAGACGAGCAAGCGAGGCTCCATCTAGGAGATATCTAAGCGAACACCATAAGCCTGCTTGGTAGGTAGGTAGTCCCAAGGGAAATGATCGAGGTGACAGACCTGGGCATAGTCGGTTTATCATACACAGCGAACATAGGCACGGAGGGATGATGTCAACCGTAAGCACCACAACAGCAATCTCACCGGGCCTTCAAAGCACCGAGATCAGATTCAGCCATCAGCCCACTTGCCTACATCTCACACACATACGTTTCTCTCACTCACATATCCATCCTTGCTGTAGGGCCTGTCAAAGCGTTCACATAAATGTACGTAGTATCTGTATGGAAATCTCCGTTACATGCCTAGGCAGTGAAGAACCAACATGCAGATGACATGTCAATATAAACCGGGCCGTTCTCATTCGTGTTTTGTCAGTAGTACGGCGTAAGGAAGGGTATATGTAGGGAAATAAGTTATGAAGGGAAAGAAAGACAGGAGGGCAGGGAATGGCTAGGGAAAGGAAGGCAGACAGGGAAAGAAGGTCGTTGGGGTAGCGTTGCGTTGCGTTGCACGGCAGCGATCTCGACCTTACTTCCCTGCCTACCTCTCATCTATTTTCTTTACATGATGTTATTACTACGATGTTACTACTCTACATACATACCGAGGATATGCTAAATGAATACAAGGTAATAGATTAGTTTGGAGTCAAGTAGTATGACTTGCTGCAAAGACACGTGTGTCGAGGTCTTCGTTTCGGTGACGACGTTCGTGAGGACTCACTTGGCATTGTGACTTTGCCTCGCATTCATACAAGTTGAGCACAATAGAGAACGAATCGCAAGTAGGACAGTACGACCAGATACGAGTAATGGTTCGAGACAAACAGGCCATGAAACCCCTGTTCAAAGACTGTGAGCAAGATCATCAAGACTCCAAGTTACCCCTAACCGAGCCCACATTGGAGATCACATCAAAAACAAGTACTCAGCGACAATTACGTCTTATTGTTATTGTAGTAGTGATATCAATATACTCCTTTCCAACTCCAACCGATTATGTACTAAATTCTAGGTCAAGACTCGAAACCTGAGTCGATAATGTAGGTAGGTAGGGAAGTTTCCGGCTCTCATATCGAAGCCGACAATCCCTCACGTTCGCGCACACGAACAAGTTCCTGATGATCCATGCGACAACTGCCACAATACTCCTCATGCCATTGGCGCAACATCTCCCTCCGTTCCGCATGGGCCGTAGTATCATTGCCGTCACCAAGCACCTTCTGCGCGCGCTGGGCCATCGAGTCTACGATTCCTCCAGACTTAGACGACTCCTGCAGCTCGATGCCCACGCGCTCGCATCTGTAGTTCTCGTTCGCGAGCCAGTTCTCCCATTCTAGTTTCAGCATCTCCGTCTCCACGCTGTTGACGATGCGCATCGCTACGACGAGGTCGTGGCGGTACGAGCCGAGCTTCTGGCGTGTGTTACGGAGGCGCCGAGCCGTGTCGCGACTCTTGCCCCAAGAGGAGAAGGACATGCCGGCTTCTTCGTGCGAGGCATCGATGTTGGTGCTGTTGGCGATGGCCTGGAAGGTTGAGTAGCTATGTCACAAATCAGTACAGAGTTCTCTAGCGTGTTGATATCGGATATTATCTTACCAGTAGCTCTCCTCCGGCCAAGAGGCGCGAACAGCCGTGCTCTTGGCCGCCTCGTCTAGATCTGCCAGGTAGATGGCTTTGCTCATCATCGTGTTAGGGCCCACGCCCATCCGACTCATGAAGCTGGCCGCGCGTCGCTCAGTCCACCACGTCGCACTGCCTTGTGAAGACAGAGTAACGTTGGTAATGACGCTGAATCCAAGCAGTAAAATAAGTAGTCGATGCGCAGTGACCAAGTTCCAGAGTCTTCGCAGTCCGGCGAACGTCCACAACATGATAGATGACGCGACGCTGTCGGCAAACGACCGGCACGTTTCAAGAAGCATCGAGAGCAAGGATCGGGGGTCGATGAGGGGCTTCCTTGTGGAATCCGTCTCATTGGGAGAGAACACAATGACTTGTGTCTGCAGTCCAACGTTGCCGTAGACTTGTATCGCTCGCTTTGTGCGGCTGTGGTGGCCCAATCGGCGCACTTGTTCCGTGGCTACTTCCGCCAACTCCTCGGCATCCTGACTGGCATCGTCCAATGCCTGGCGCTCGACCAGGTGCTTGGTCAATGCTGGCGCTTTGGACCAGACAACCTTCGTGAAGATAGCAAGCTTACACTTCGACTTGGCAATGTGTGTAATGACAATCTTGGTGACAAGCTTGAAACCCTGCGCGTGCGGAAGATGCCACGGCGTCTTCTCGTTAGTAACTACATACGTGACATGGTCGTTGAAGAGATCAATAGTCTGGTGGTCAGTGATATCTTCTTCGCGCGAACGACCAAGGCGATCTTTATACGTGACTTTGAAGCTGAATACGCGTTGCATATTACCAGCTTCATTCGTCTTCCAGGGGCCCTGAGCAATCTCATGGGCTCTACGCTCGAAGTACAGCTTCGGGAATATGAAACTCTTGTCTCCAAATAAGACATGGAAGCATGCCTTCGCGCTAATCTCGAATGTTCGCTCTGCCGCCTTGTTCGGTGTGTCTTCGGGTTCGTAGATAATGGGGTGCGACGGGAGTTGGAATTTAGGGAATGGCTTGTGCGCGCCCCCTTTCCTGGACTTATACGCAAAGTCGCCCGACTTCAGACCAGATAGTTTGCCAGGAGCTCCTTCGTCCCCTGAGTTATGGGCAGAGACTTCTTCCCAGCTACCAGCACTTGGACTCCTCAAATCAGCATCTTCTTTCTCCATGTTAATGAGAGCTTGGATAATCTCAGGAACCTCCATTGGTTCTTCAGCTTGCAAGTCGTCGATAAGGAGGTTGAGTCGTGCATGCAGAAGATCCAAGTGCTCGAGGAATATCTTAATGGTGATGCGTGTATAGCCAACTTCGTCGCCGTCCTGACTCAAATGCAAGAATATGAAATCACAGTCTCTGCCGGGCGCAGCCGTGACCTCGGTAATGGTGTCGAGGCTGAGCATGTAAGCCACGACAAGACCCATTTGGTGTCCGTAGAAATACATGTTGTCCGAGGTGACATAGATACGTCCATTGCCAGCCATTTGAGGCATGTTCTTGTCAGCTTCCGATGTTGTGCCCCATGCTGCGCGGAAAACCAAGACGAGCTTCTCATCCAGGGGTACACTAGGGAAAAGGAGGCGGAACTGAGCGGAGTTGGTCTTGAGCTCTAGGGGGTAGTTCTGAGGGAATGTTTCCTGGACAAGGTTATCTTTAGCCGGAGGCACAACATTCTGAGCACCCAATTTCGTGTCAACGCTAATGGCTTTCTTGTGGAGTGAGACAGCCGTCGAGCTCGAGCTATCGTGGTTTTCCGGGACGCTTATCTTGATGGAAGAGGAGTTCGGACCGAAGGGATCATCGGATGGAATATCGACACGGTTGACTCTAGTTGAGTGCGCTTGGCCCCAGGCATTGCTTCCCCAGTAGTTCGCCATGATGGCTGTAGGTAGCAATTGGGTAGGGTTGGCCGTCAATGCCCTCTCACTGCTGTACGCAACGGCCGTCCTACTAAGCACGGTCATTGCCGGTGGTTTTGCCAGAGTGGGGGGCGCCAGGCTTCCTTGGCCGGTTTCGAGACTCAGGGGGGTTTGTCCTTGTTGCTGTTTGGTACCTGCTCCTTGGTTCGTATTAGAATAATATCCGGGTAAGAAGCCATGGCTGGCGGAGATGAGACTGGCTATACCACCGATGGGACTCTGCAATGGCGTCGCCATGCTATCCGTACTAGACGTGAATGTTGCCTTTCGATGAAGATCGAGTTTCTGCATGATCCTAGCAGCATGTTCGCGACCACTTTCACCTTCCTCACGAGCTAAGGATGTCGCCGCGCGTTTAGGAGGCGCTGCATTGACATCGAAGCTCGCCCTCGTGATACCGTCAGACCCGGGAACAGCAAGCGCACCAATGCGTTCTTGACCCATTGTTTCGTCGATCTGAGCGTCAAGCGACTTGGCCGAGAATTCCGGAAGAGAAGGGGGTGTAATCGAAAAAGCAGGATCAACACCACCGGGAAGCAGTGAAGCATCTCGACCTACACTAGCTTCAAAAGCACGTCGTTTAGCAACCTCGAAGACCTCGAGCCATTCCATCAATTGAGCCTGTGTCTCCGCCTGTAAGAGTAAAGTTTGGTTTTTCGTCTTGACCTCGAAGCAGAATCGCCGCTCCTCCTGGACAGCGGGCTTGGCATTGCAAAGCAAGACACCAATCTCGTCTCCCTGTAGAACTCCTTGCGGTCCGTTAACTAGCCAGCCGAAAATACCATCCCGGCAGTAGAACCACCGCCGAATCCAGCTTGTCCTTGACGGCTTTCCGTAGACTGTTCTCAAGAACAGCCAGCCCTGTTTCTCCACGATAGCTGCCGACTTACCATCCGTCGAGACGTGCATGGGCCCCCTAGAACCGAGGAAGGGCACGGTTGACGCGCTGTAGTCGTCGATCTCGCGCGATGGCTTGCAGCTCGCAATGGTGTACTCTCCGATATCGCGCTTGGCATTCTGAAGTTGGCGTTTAAATATGGACTCAGTTAGCTCCATCTCCTTTGACCATCCTTTGACTCTATCCATCTCTTGGCCATATTTCGCAAACCCGCCGGCCGCGTCGCGGGACCGTTTCATCTCACGCCAGACATCGGTCGAGATCCGGACGAGCAGCTTGTCGAGGTTGAAGCGGAGTTGAGGAGCGAAGAAGCAGAAATCCATGGATGCCTTCAAGTAGGCTTTGCGTGTCTCGAATACGGCGAAGGCATCTTCTCGCAGCGCAGAAGGTTCCTTGGTCTTAGACTGACTGACATAGCGAGCGAGGGTCGTGTCGAATGTCTTCTGGGCCTGCTCCAACGTACGCTTTGTCTCCTTGAAGTTGCGCAAATCGCTCGAGAGGAAAGCCCGGACCGGCTCGGCGGAGAGAGTTTCGATCTTCCTGGCGGTGCTCAAGACTTGCGCCCACCATTCCCTGGATCCGTCGCCAATGCGTCGCAGAGCAAGCGCGGTATAATCATGATCGACGGAAACGACTCCTTGCGGCGGCGTGATCTTGGACAGGTAGTTATTAATGGTCTCTTCTAATCCGAGGATGTCGTGGGTCAGCTTCGATGCGGTCCGGAGATAGCCGTCCAGCCAGCGCTCTATGGCGTCAACCTGGTCGGCGAAAAATACAGCAGAGGCACGAAAGGAGGGCGAATCGAGGCCAGCCTCGTTCAAGCTGACGGGTATGGAGGGACTCGCGCGTTTGGTTGCGACAACGGGCGTGGGCGGAGCGGGCGAAGCCGGAGGGGCATTATCGGACATGATGGCAGCGAAAGGGTGTCCCTTGGGTGAAGCGCTTCGTTGTATTTACCGGCTCATTGGAATAGTAGTTTAGTTCTACCTATGCAAGGTACATCAAGAGGGATATCCTATGATACGATCGACAAGAGGTTGAAGAATATCCAGCAAGGTCCAAAACGAGCGAAAGGAATGAGAATGCGAGATGGGCCCCCTGAAAGAAAGAGGTTCGTGGACAAAGTCGATTGTGTAGAAAGAACTGGAGCTCGTTGATCGGGGTTAATCAAAAATAAATGAATAGATAGGTCCAGGTAGAGACCTAGACAAGCAGTAGACGGATAAAAATACAGCTATATCAAAAATAAAATAAAGGACCACTCCGCGAAATGCAGAAACGGCCGAGCTTCGATGCGTTCTGATGGGCAGTTGAAGCTGCTAATAAAGGAAAGGGCAGGGTCTCATTAATTACACTATTACCAGGTAGCCACGATGAGGTTGAATGCAGGCCAGACACGAATGGGACGGCGCTATGACGAAAGATGCAGGCCGGAGGGCACTAAGATCTTATCGATAGCCGTCGTCTGTTTTATGTGCATAAGTCGGGAATGTTTATGCTTGTATCGTAAGCTATTCCATGCATGTATCAAATGTAGTAGATCAGACAGTATAGCAGTGGGTCACCGAGCGGATATAAGCGAACCCTTATGCCGACGCTTTGTTTTACCCATCTCGTAGACGGAAATCAACTCCAACTCCAACCCTTTCAACCGCTGCTGCATTCTCTACTTCACCAATTGAGGATCGATTTTAACATACGACAGCTTAGTATGTAACGCCAAGGTAGGTACGGATTACTCGACATAGAGTGATTCTCACGCCTTATTGGACTGCCAGAATCCTGCATGTCGCAAAAGAAACGCCGGCAAAGCTGTTACTAGTCCAAGTCCCCGCGCCGTCAGCGTCGAGAATGGGCTACGGATCTACTGTAGGTACCGGTACCTGTTTCGTAAGTGGTCTCGTGGCTTGTCGTCGTAGCTGTTATGACATTCGTCGAAGAAATCCATCGGTAAGGGGTATTCCTGTCAGTGCATCCGCTCAATTAGGAACTTATATGGCCTGCCAACGGCTATTCTGATGACCCCGGACAACCCTTATGTGATCTTTCTGGAAGATCTTAGATCATGGCTTGACTTCCGTCAGGGAGGATTTCTATTCCCCTCGAATCCAGGCCGCTTCAAAGGCGAAGCTCCGTACTCAACCATCATACTGCTGACTTGATTTCTCCTTAATCGTGTGAGCAGGTGGACATAATACAGAGGTCTAAGTAAGGAAACGAATGATAACATGGAATTGTATTGTAGTCGACTGTAAGAGACAAGGAGACGAGTTGGAAGTGCTTCGTACAATAAGATGGTGTTGAGGAGGTACAGAGATCGACGTAGACAGAGGGTGGTGCTGACATCATGCACTAGTAGTAGTACCGCAGGCTGGAGATGTTTACCGAGAATAATCGGAGAGTTGCATTTCTTCAGATTTGTTGCCTCTTATCATTACACCTACCACGGTATCTATCTTCAACTTACGGTATCTTAGCTTCATCATCATCGTCAAAGTCGCCTCTTGCTGTTCAGAGTTCGGCGCGCATTACTTAGTCTCATGAGCCATGTCTTTACTTGAGCCGAAGAGTCCGAATACGGATGCATGTTGCACCTGCGCAACGCTCTTGACCGAGGTGCCCCGCCTGAGGGACTCTGGAAAACACTTCCCTCCAGACCGGCTGATGGAATGCTGCCCGCGCGCCATCTGCGGTCGCTGTATCTATGTGCGTACTCGTCATGCTTCCATCATTGCCAGATCCGCCGGGCTTGTCAGATGGCATCAGAACATGAGTCCATGTGGCGGTTCCGCCATGGTATAGCTAGCAGAAGGTTAATCAGCTTACTCTTTCAGAATAATCCTCGTTTCAATTCTTATTGCCCTTACTGCCAGATCTCACAAGCAGATAACATCCTGCCACCTGGCCTAAAGGATCCGCCGTCCTACGCAGCATCCACTAGTGCCAATAGCACCTTCATGCCAGCTCCGCCACCTTACACGCCGACTCCGACAGATCACAGAGAGCAGGATGCCCAGAACGAGAAGTCCGGCGTTCGGGGCGAGAAGCAAGTCGAGGATATACTCCATTTTCTCGATCACGCTCATGACAGCATTAATTCGCTCTCACTGCGTTACGGCGTCCCGGCCGACGTTCTAAGGCGTGCCAATAACATCGCCTCCGATCACCTCATCGCCGGGCGTCGCACTGTTATTATTCCAGGCCAATATCATAAAGGGGGTGTGAGTTTGTCCCCCAGACCTGTAGAAGGTGAAGAGGAGGAAGCGCGCAAGGCCAAAATCCGAAGATGGATGGTGGCCTGCAAAGTGCACGAGTACGATGTGGCCTTGTTCTATTTGGAACAGGCCGGGTATGATCTCCAAGCTGCGACGGATGCGTATTTCGCAGACGAGGAATGGGAAAAGAAACATCCAGTTGCAGCCGCAAAGACGAGAAAGGGCATTATCCGGAGCAAAGGTAATAATAGCTCCGTGCGGAACACGAGGCGCTGAGAAAATCCTGCGCCTCATTCATGAAGGTGGTGGCTTTACTCGCTCATTCTGCAACACCAATATGTTGAATTTGTATGTATAGTACGATACAACGTTCAATTTCGCGGTGTTTGCGTTTCTCTGAGGCCTATCAGAATGCTGACCGGGTTCGCACGTCCTAGCAGAATGTTAGATTCATGAAATGCCAAACCAATGGGTACAACGGGCACACTTACTGATATCTTTCTCTCGATCTCTCGAACTGATCGATCCAGCTCTCCCGCAATCATTTGTTTCTTGTCATGAGGCAGAAGTACAAACCGTTCGCACAGATCGCCGTCAATTACGCCCTTGACAGGGGCGTAATAGCTTCGATAGATGAGATGGTCTCTGCCGGCGAGCGGTGGGTCCTCCGTGCGCATGTGCAACTCCAGATTTTGGAAGAAATCGACGTCCTCACGACTCACGAAGGGTATGAAGACACCGACCGTACCCTGAATGCCACCCCAGAGAAGAACGTCTTGGCCACCAACCACAAGGTTGGTCTTATTGATGCTAGTCGGAACATCCTGCGCATAGAAGTGCGTCATAAGACTGAGACGATGGTTCGATCCATGAAGGTACTCTCGCGCATGCTGGAGATGTGCACCAACGTTATCCTCATCGGCTTCCTCACTTGCTTTCTGCGGGCATCGCACTATCCAGATATTTCCGAATTTGTCACCACCGGCAACAGATTCGTAGTCCACCATAGTCGTACAGTTGGTCCACCGCGGGACTGTGTCATCAGCAAATGGAATCAACTTATTGCTTTCGTACTTGTACGCGACGTAAGTGACACTCTGCTGCACATCACCGACGATGATACGGCTACCTTGGGTTTGGATGGAAACGATGAGTTGTGCGGCCACGTCGGCTTGGGATTTCCGAAGCAGCTGTCTCAAACCGAGATCATAAGAGAGAAGTGTTTTACCGATACCTGCTAATAAGCGGCCTTGGAATTGGGCAAGAGCCATTGGTGGCTCATCAACCTTCGTCTTATGAATGAACTCGATCTCTCTTCCATTGTCACGGAATCGGTAAACGTGAATGAAGCCAGCAGAGTACTGTCGAGGGCTCAGGATCATGTCTTTACCCGTTCCGACGACTAAGAACGCCTCGTTGTCTTGGCTAGCGAAGGAGACAGTTGCCATACTGACTGCCGCCTCGTTATCTCCAAGATTGAGAGTCTGTAGTACGCGCTTCTCAACAACGGGATCCACGACACTGATGCATGACGCCCAACGGCCACGGCCTTTCGGATACCCGAAGTCTTCAGGCGGTAACACAGTCGTGTCGACATCGGCGGCAGCAGGGTCGGCCAAGAGGCGTTCACGTAGCTCAGGTGATAGGGTGTTATTGTCGGACTCAATGGTGTAAAAGTAGGGCTGATCCGGGTGCTTGACAAGACGCTTAGGGGTGTACGTGAGTGGGATGGTTTCTTGAAGGACGGTGTCTGTCAATTTATCGATTGAGAAAATCCTGATCGCGAGACTTTGTTAGCTTGGTCCACGATGATCGGTATTTCAATCAAGTTAATGAGAGTTGATGGTGGTCAGTAGGAACAATTGGTACATAAAATTTGTGACCTCATAGCCATTTGGCATCGGTTCCCTAGTTTCTCATCACGCCACGGTAGGGTTGAAGGGGAGGAGGAGGAGAGACGTCTTGCGACGAGGGACAGGTTGACTTACTTCAGATTCTGGCCTTGGATTCCAACCATACCCTCTTCACATTGCTCACTGCTGAAATTCCATCCCCATTCCAGATCATTATAATCCAGAGGGGTCATCATAAAACCCTTTGTAATAGGATCGGAATAGCCAAGCCACGTCCGCGAGCTCAGTGCAAGCACGCACGTAGTGCCCTGGACAGCGACTTGGAAGAGGCGAACAGGTTTAGGTCCGAGGAACTTCTGACGAGTGTCTGTGAGCTCTCCCGTAACTTCATCAAGGACAGTTCGTAAGTAGACGCCGGAATGAAGTCCAATGTGAAGATACAGGGTACGACCACCCATAGAAGAGTCATCCATAGACATAATGGACAATGACGATGGCGCAGCAGTCAGTGCCTGCACCGACTTGCTTTCCAACGTAGACTCAGGATCGAGACTAAGAATGCGAACTGTACAATCATCGCATCCAACGGCAAGGTAAGAACTTCGCAGACGGCCTTCTGGTACATCACCTAAACTCAAGCAGGTGACGGTTCCGAACATTTCTTTCTTCTCGTCATACTCGGCTAGTGAACCATCGGCGTCCATCTCAAAGTAAACGATTTCTCCAGAGCTTAGAGCAACCGCAACTTGCCGAGCGTTGGTAGATGCTGCCACGATGGATCTGTGCTGCGGCGCAGGCCACTCGTTGATCTGACCCTTGATGATGTGACGAATGCCCTTGGGGTGTACTTGAAGCAAGCCATCCTCGCCAAGCTGCTGAACAGCTAGAGTAGGCACAGATGTAAGGAACCCGGTATCTGAAACTTCTTCTACCGTCTCCCCAATGCTCAAGACTAGGGTTCCATTGCTGAAGGATAGAATGATGTAGGCGTCGTATTGGTCATCACGGCGAAGCTTCGTCGTCCAAACCGCCGATGGAACACCAGGTAGTTCAGAGGCCACGATTTCGTTCACCTGTAGACCATGCTTCAAGGTCCTGAAAGTGCTGCGCGCACCGTTTCCACAGATCGCATAGATTTGAGGTGCATCGTCCCCTGTGAGGTTCGCGACTTTGCAATCGACGAGCGGATTCATCGAGTCAATACTCTCCACCAAGCTCAGATTCTCAGCCGGCCTCGGGTAGAAGTACGCAGGTGCGTATGGAGCCTGCGGATCCGTTGGATAATCATCGCTAGAGAATTCCAACTCATCATCATCATCACCAAGTTTTTCAAATTGGTAGAAGTGGTGATTGCCGAACTCGCTAGCGACAAACAAGAAACCGCTCTTGAGAATGCAAAGGCTTGTAGAAACCGGGACAGTATCAAAGTACTTGATTTTGAGTCGTCGCACTTCTCCGGTAGGCTTTCCATGCTCATCCTCAGCCATGTCGATGTTGACCTTGAACAGGTCACCGTCGTCCGTCTGGAGAAGGAAGAAAAACGCACCGACATTGCCCTTCAACTTGTGCATGACACCGGAAACGATTGTACGTTTGCGTTGAGGATCTTCAGTGGCACCCTTTCGTCTTGGAATGGGGACACGGAAAGCTTCCTGATTTGAGTGTCGGTATGTGATGTTCTCTTCACCACATACCAGCACACCACTGGGGCCATCATTGCCACCAGGGACCTGGAAGAGCATGGAGGCAGTAGGGTCAACGGCCTCATGCCACCTTCGGACGACGTGGTTCAGTCCGAGATCGAGCTCATAGTAAACCAACTGTGTCTCGACCTCCTCGACAGCCTGGCCGGATGGATCCTGGTCGACCTCAACAGTGTCGACTTCTAGAGCCGCAAATACGGGGTTCGAATAGCCAACGTCCAAGGCAGTCAAAGCAAGGACGATGGTGCCTGGTTTGTGGGCCTCGAGTGGTGAGGAGATGGTGAGCTCTGCTTGGGCATTTCGATTCAGAACATAGACCAGCTTGTTCTTCTCGACCGCCGCGATCAGGCATGCTCGTCCTTTTGGATCACAAGCAAGATATTGGCCGGGAATGACCCGTCGGACACCAGATTTGCCAAAGGTCTCCAGCTTCTGCTGCTTGAACCGATTCTGCTGCGGGATGTACTCGACAATGGCAATGCGGCCTGAGTCGGTAGCAAGTATTATGTAGTCTATTCAGTGCAAATGTTAGTCTGGAATCGCGCCTCAAGGCAGTACGGGACGCCGCACCACGTTTCAAGATCCTGCCGAAAAAGGTTCTAGGAACACAGCTTCAGATCATTATGTGAAGCTAATGGTGAGGGCAAGGACGCGAGCGTACCTTTACTGCTTCCCGCCAAACGAAACGTGGCAATGGACCTGATGATGCCGAATACATCATGGGACATGAGCGTGATGACCTTGCCCTGGGATGGATCAGGTCGCATCAACGTGAGCCGGGAGCCTGAAGCAGCGATGATCTGTTGCTCCTTCGTTCCTGAGAACTGGCCCAAGACGGCCTGGGTGACGGCGGTAGGAGGTTGGATTGTCAGGGAGTACAGAAACATATTCGACGTCGTGGCCATCTTGTGTATTTCTGCGCAGAGAGCCTGCGCGGCCACCGTCTAGAAAGAATGACCTTGTGACGCGACGAGGGTTGTGAGAGGATGGATTGGGAATGTGAGGGGAGAAATAGTTTGGAATGAATTCAGAGCTTCCAAATTTTCGGGCCAGAGCTGGCAGCTTGCAGAGCAATGCGAGTGGCTGGTGCTTCGGAAAATCTCCGCTTTTTCACGCCACGTAGCCAATGCCGTGAGGTGGAACCGCGAATAATTTTCATCCCACTACAGGCAAGTACCGATAAGTATCTCTATGGCCATTGCTCGAGGAATTACAGATACGTCGGGCCCGGTGAGTACCTGTATCTACCTACATCGCACCTCACACGAAAAGGCGGGTCGCGAAGAGCTGCTCCATGCACCCCTCGGGTTTCCGTAGTAACTCGATTATTTACTTACGCCAGTACTTATCAACCACGTCCGTACCGTAATCGTGCCACTTTAAGGTCAATCATCGTGGAGTTTGCGCACTTGCTTCATTGAAGTCAATTAAGCCTCACAATGGAAGCACTGTCAAGGCGCGCGGCGTCTAAGACCTGCCGCACGTGTCTAAGGTCTACGCTTTCTAATTCGCGTGCGACAAGATCTTTCTCTCAACTGGTCACTTCCTCTCCTCAGTTGAGCTCGAATCGATCCCGCGCGGCTGCATCGACGACGCTTGGTTCCCGCGGAACTCCCGGCGCATGCGATTCGAAGCGGTCCTTATCCCTTTTTGGTCGGAAATCCAATGCCACTCAAGAACAGTCACCTGCATTCGCAAGTAATGCGCCGGCCAGCGAATCCAAGCCACGCCAAGTGCTCCGTTCCGACGACCTCTTCCATTCCTTCACCAACTCGCCCATACCCGAGATTCGACAGCGTGCTGCCTTTATAAGACAGCATGCATATTGCCCCCATCCTGATCATCGTCCCACGAGAGCGCCTGTTGAACCAGACAACCCTCACATAGCTAAAAGCTCAGGAGATGCGCCTCCGGCGCATGTTGACTTCGAGTGCCCTGACTGCGGAATCCCAGTATATTGCAGCGAGCGACATTGGGCAGAGGACTATGAGTCTCATCTCAAGATCTGCGATACCCTAAGGCAAATTAATGAAGATGAGCATGATCTTCGCTCTGGCAGATTCTTTCCCGAGTTTGAATATGCCGGACCGCAAATGGAGGAAGCCGCTGTCAATATGACCAACTGGGATACGTTTTTATACACGAGAGAGTTCAATGCTATCAATGATGATCGGAGCATGCGACAGGTTACCAGACTTCTGACCTACCCGCTCACCGTTGGAAGCATTATCCATGAGCTTAGTCCTTACCACATGAGAGCAGGTGGCCGGCTCACGTCTGAAGGTCTCAAGAGTTTGAGTGCTTTGCGTTACACTCTACATCCCCCACGAAGCGGTGGTGGCAGCGATGTCAAGGGTTTGCGCCCAGAAGCACCGCCAGTCCGCATCTTTGTGCTGGGAGCTCGCGCCGAGTCTTCACTTCCGAGAAATGCGTGGGTGCAACTTGCTCATCTCTTCCCACGAGGCAAGTTCCATGTGATCTTCATTGGCCCAGAGAGTATGGCCAACCGTGATGATGAATTCCCATTGCCTCCTCGAACTGCGTCTAATCCATTCGGTGCCATCGTGGAGGATCGTGTGTGGCCTACCATGAAGATCAGCACGATTGTCGACTACTACCATACCATCCACAAAACGGGCCACTTCTACCCTTATGACCCGTACTTTGACTGCTTCGTCATGTTCCACCCCGGTCTTGGACACCCGGCCAGTTCACATGAATGGGCCGAAACCCTCCCTCTTCTACTTGAGACGAAGGCTCCGATTATAGTGACGGGATATACACAGCACGATATGGAGAGAGACGTCGCATGGGTCAACAAGACCTGCCATGGCGAATTCGACATGCTAATGGAACCAGGTGAAAACATCTTCCGAAGTCAGAGATGGGATCTCAACGATCTTGATCCTCAGGATATTAGTTGCGGAAACTGGGGTGTGTGGGCTTTCCGAGGCAAACGGTTTGTTCTCTCCTATCTACCCCCTTAATGAGGCGCGGCAACTGCTAACATGTGACTACAGATACGAAGCAACTCGCAAGGACTCTGAATAAGGAAGTCCCAACAGCAGGAGTTTTATATGACCCCGCCCCTTTGTATTCCATACCGACTTCTCTGATTGTCGTGTAAATATAGTATCAATAAGACCGAGTGTACAATCGCAGAGAATGCGGCTTTAGCATTATACCACTATGATCGCTTCTTCTGAGCAATGCAATAAGACATGGATAAGAACAAGTACCTATGATGGTCTGTCCGGTCTTGACAGTATTGATAATAAGAGCGCGGCGCGTGAAATCGCATGTGGACCGTAACCAATGTTGTTCTCACCTCCTAACAAAATCTTCGATGCACACAGTCTTTTCACCACTGTTTTCGTATTCTTGGATTCGGTCACAGTCTTGAGTGAAGCTCCTGGCAATCCGTAAAGTACGGAATAAAGTGGGGTGAAGCACGGCTTGCATTCCGTTGACATTGATGTCTCGTGAGTCTCATGACTCGGATTCCCAGGTCCACCGTCCAGGACCTCGACTCCGATGCCCCACATGGGCCGATGGATCTCTGGCGCGGATATTTCTCGGCGGTTTATCTGCATGCAGTGTGAGCTCCGACTGTGGATGCTGCTGATCGAGGGCCCCACGAAAGAAAGGGTGGGGCACCAGTCCCGCGAAGTACCTATCACGTACCTCGTACAGGCAAGATACCGATAAACCAATTGCACGACCTACAGCAATAAACATACCGGTCTCAACGTCAGTCGTCGCTTCCTACAACATCAACGTCCGATCCACGAGGTAGTTACTAGCCATCGCTAATGCTCATTCCACCTGCATCTTCCCAGCTCTCATAATAATTTTCTTCCTGTCATCGCCACTGCTGCTGACTGCTGGCATCCTATTCCACCAGCCATGATTGTCACGTAATCTGTTGGCAACGCTCCAGCTATCAACGGGGGTCATGGCTGTAGCGACTTCATCTACTCCTTCGACAGGTGGATCTCTCTCAGCAGGCTCGAAGGCACCTACGGGACCAAACACCGCATCCGAGGAGGAGGACGAGTTTGGCGCAGCAGCAACGACGACAGTCACAAACAGCAGCAACAATGCCAACGACCAAGAACCATCTGTGTCAGCCTCCTCCCGTCGTCGTCCTGGGAGATCATCTGCTCCCGCCGAGTTCCTTTCGGATAAGGCCACTGCGGCCTTGATACGTCGAACACTATGTGCCCGTCAACTGGCTGACCGTGGGAGGAGCTCCCCGGCACCAATCCAGGACCTGCTACCACCGCTTACGAGTCGGAACGATGTCGATTTGCAGCTGTACGCCCTTATATCCATCGTGATCAGAGAGTATGTGCAGAACTGGTACAACAAGATCACGCCAGACGAGACATTCGTCGCAGAGATCGTCCAGGTTATTGCACACTGTACTCGCGCACTGGAGCAAAGGTTACGAAAGGTTGAACTGGAGAGTCTGCTATTTGACGAGATTCCAGAACTCCTCATTGCGCATGTTCGAGGTTTGTAGCCCGGAATATTCACACTCTTTTGCAGTCTGCCCTGAGATTACCATTCTGACATCTCGAAGCATACCGGACTGCCACGAATCCCGCCACGAGGTTCCCGCTTCAAACGGATACGCACCAAATATACCACTCTCTTTGCCCTCTGCCAGCCCTGTCGCCAGTCCCGCGACCTGGAGATCATGCCAGTGTGAAAGCTCAGGCGGATAATGAGACTGTATATCGCCAGCTCTTGGTCCAGGGAGTCCTCGCCGTGCTGCTCCCGACCGAGGACCTTGAAAATGAGGCCATGACATCCCTCGTTGGTCAGATTCTTTCGGAATTGGTTATTGGAAACATCGTTGCCGACAAACTCTCAGAGCCGTGGCTTGTATGGGAGATTCTCATTATGATTACAAGACTCGTCCGGGATGGTAGCAATTCTGATACCCCTGAGGCGCCTTCGAACACGCCAGCCACTGTCGAAGATTCACATACCAAAGACGGCCCGGCAATTGACGTCAAACAACCGTGGTCTCCCCGCCAAATTTTTTGGTCTTTTGTCCATTGGGTCTTCCTCATTGTAGGAATGATACGCTTGGCCATCAGCGTAATATCTCTTTCGTGGTCGCTACCCCCTCGGTCGCACTTCACCACCGAACATACCGCGCGAAAGACGAATCACGATACTCAACCAAAGGATTCTCAGCTCACGTCGCATGAGCCTATCACGGACGCAAGCACACACCCTACGAGAGTTCCGATCGTCGACTTCCATATATGGCGATGCATAGGAGACCTTCTCGAAGTACACGCACGGATGCCTTGGCTCCAAGGAACCCTATCTTTGATGCAATGGGTCACTTTGAAGGGCCCAGGCGCATTCAACGGCACGCTCGACAGGTAGGCCATTGAATTTCCCTTCTTTCTTTTTCCTTTTGTTCAGCGGTCTGGTCTCTTATTGCATACATTTACAGTCACTAGACTGGCTGACCTTGCTGTCGCGAATCATTGGTTCCGTCTCACAAGTGTGAGCGCCAGCCCTTTTTTTCTTCGGCTCGGGTACCTCCACGGCGCAATTCCCCAGCTTGGCAATTAGTACCAGCTCGAGTTAACCGTGGAAGGGAGCCATGAGGGTGATATTTCAGCCCCACACCTCCCATGTGTCATTGCTTCACGTGCTCGATGTCGGGGCACATCCATACAGCCCCCCATACAACCCCCCCTCGCTGCCATGCTCACTCTAGTCGATACCGTTTTGATCGAGTCCATCGGCCAATCAGTGTGCAACCTGAACCGTTGCTCATTCAATTGCGCAACTGAAGGCGCGGGGCTGGTGTCTCATCAGCCATCCGCAAGCCCTGTCTACGCGCCCAACCCAAGACATACAAGGGTCTCCCCATCCCTTGTGGAATGGTCAATTTGCATCAGTGTGACATTACAAGGCCTTTCTTCCCTTTCCCTTGTTGCCAACCTCCGAGTATGATAGCCTTGTACCTATCTACCTGCACATGTTGTTCCACGAAGGTATGCTACGTTTCGTGCGAAATGAGACAATATCCAGCCGGAGATGTCGCGTTTCGCCTATGGCTTTCTTGATACACCTTGCCTGGGCTACCAATGCCTAGAGGATACCTAAAGGGATACCAATTGCCAATAACGCCTGGGGTGTCGACCGTGGATGGCTCAGATATACGCAAGGCTTCTACGCTCCCATGCAACAGCCCTGACCGAAGATACTACACACAACCCACAACCCGCAACCCTCAGGCACTCACTCGGGGACTTGGCCTTCCTGCTACATCGTACCCGCATTGGGTACCATCGCTGTTGCTCTCGATGTCCTCTACACTAGAAGCCATCTCATCATCTGATCATGATAATTGCCGCTAAGATTCACCCAAGCATCATCTCTGCATTGGATCATGAAGCCATGATTACAACGCTATGCCGCATTGCAAAGTGCGACCAATCGGCTCATGATTGATTGCATAACAGCAGATGCCGTGCAACGCTACATGTGTTCTGGGTATACCATGCACAAGCAGGCACGCGTATACTCGAATCATAAGTTCCTTCTATCGCCATCCCCCATGGCCACCCCCCCGTGATGATTGTATCGTAAAGCTTCTTTCCTCATAGCCGCCTGATGAGAGCTACGGTCCTGTACTAATCGTGTATAGACTAATGTCGCATTACATCCGGATCCTTGTTCTGGATCCCGCCCACATGCCCGGGCTTCTTCGAGCTACCCGCGCCGCATTATTTCCTAATAATGCGCCGGGTACATCGAGTCTGAAGCCCCCCTCATCTCAGGAAGAGTTGGTCGCCTTGCGTTACAGATGCGCTAGTGCGCTTTTGGGGCTTATGCCGAAGATGGTGGCCGAAGTGTATTACGGTACGAATATTTCGCCCTGGGACGATGGGAATGCCAATGCCAGTGCCCCTATCAATAATGACGGAGAGGCTATTCGGACCCGGCCGCTAAAAAGCCGCAGTAACAGTCTCGACCATAGTCCTGCTGCTACTCACGGAAACGGTAACGGCGAGGGATCTTCATACCTGTCACATTCTGGCGAGACTGACCACATGATCCCTAATGATGATGCAACGTTGTCTTCACAGGCTAGGGGCAACGGGGAGCAATCCAACAGGCTAACGACTGATATTCCTCCGGTACATGGCATCAGGGAAGAGTCGAGAATCGTATCCGAGATTGAGACGGGCATTGTGGACGTCTTCTCGGATGCTTATTGTAACAAGCACCTCATCTACGGCCTACTGGAGCTAGTACTCGTCCGTCTCGTCCCCGAGCTTGCCGAAAGGGGAGTTGGTGAGCTCTGGGAGGAACGGATGGTCTAAGGGCACTAGCTGAATGGGCGCTGTATTTTATTACTTTTGAGGATCTGATATTCCGTTAGGGACCCGGTTTTGCTGTTTTCAGGTCACCTGGTTGCTCCATATCCCGTTCTTGTGAGCCGGCTCACGGCAGTTACATAATCGATGTCAATAAACTATTGTCTTGTCATTTCCCGTGGGCTCCAGTAAGAAAGCGAGAATGGATGTTTGCTTCAAATTTGATCCTGGTAGAGATATTTGCCGACTACTAGAGACTTTTTGCGTTGCTGATTGGTATCTTTCTTTCCCGTGAGGGGATCACAATGACTACCTCCTCCCCCCTAAATCGCAGATAATCGTTTCCCATGTCTGAAGAGACGAGACAGGACAGAAGTTATGAGTAGTAATGATATTTCTCGAGAGAATGAGACTATGACTTGCCAACACGCAAAATAGACAAGACGAGACGCCTAGAACTCCTGAACAAGTAAACACTGCCTCCCAAGGAGATAGAGACCCCTTTCCCTGAACGCCTTCAATTGGAACAGATAACCTCAACTGGGACGAGAGAAAGTAATCAGTAGGTAACAAAGGGATTTTTTATTTGGATCTTTCCTAAGATATATGAAAAGTATGGAAGAGAGAGAGGTAAACAAGGACCAAATCAGAAAAGAGATGGGAGAGGTGAAAGGATGGAATAAGTAGGTTAGGTGAACGGAAGAAAGGGAATAAATGTAAGCGGTACGGCTTCTCCTCCCCCTTTCTTTCTCGTGCCCTTGCGGGCTCGTTCTTGGGTTGGTTGGATGAACGGGTGACGCTGCCGGTTTGCAGTATGATAGGTTGGAATAGAACCTGGAGTGGAAAACGGGGGTATATGGGTAACATTTTTTATCATTTTTTTTCTTTAATAGAAGGGTGCGTGAGCGATTAGTTCTTTTTAGTAAAAAAACCGTTGTTGTGTCCGATTGCTCGTCTTGTTTTTTTGCGTGGGGGTATATGGAGTTTGACGGTCGGTGACGACCTGGGGGTATAAAAAGCTTTCTCTCTCCTGGTTGTGGTTGGATAAGTCGTGGGACTTGGATATATTTTTGAGAGGTATTAGATACGTTGTGAGTGTCGTGAGACGGGTGTCTATGTATGTTGAGGAGCCGGTCAAGCAAGGGGTATTAGATAACTGAGTGGGCGATTAGGAATGAAGAAGGAAGCAAAGGCAAGGCTACGTCGCCTCGTTCTTCATGCCCATCTCCGCGTCGCCCTCGGGTATCCGCGATAGCACGCCGAGCCCCTGCGTCGCGGAACTCGCCTTGGGACCGCCGACGCCGAGCTTCTCGCCCAGACGCAGCACGACGAGGTACTCGTTCTGCTCGTACCAGCCTGTTATCTGGTGCTGCATGAAGCTGAGAAGCGTATCCGCGGCCCGGCGCGCGTCGTCTTGCGTTGGTGATGTCGGTGCGGATCCGACTGTTACGGAGAGCGTTCCGGAGTTTGTGGAGCGCCCGGCTAGGCTGCTGCTGCTGCTTGCGTGGTGCAGGGTCCGTGGGGAGATAGCTGCGTCTAGACCAAAGGCATTGGGTTGGATCTCGTGCACGGGGGAACCAATTGCGGATGAGGGACCGGTGCCGGCGGTGCTGTACTTGGGCGTCAAAGGCTCAGTACTTGTCTGTGCTGGGTTGATGTACTCCAGGACAGGGATGGTCGGCACGGTCTGGCTCCGGGGTCGGTGGAAGTTGCCGCCTACTACGTCGCCGAACATGCCCGTATTCGGGTCAGGGGAGAAGGTGAATTGTGTCGTGGAGGCCGGGCTGAATCCACTGCCTGAGAATGTCGAGCTTGGAGGGTCAGGGATGGCGTTGAGAGTAGGCGCAAACTCGCTGCCGGCAAAGGTGACGCTGAGTCCGGAGTTGTCCTTTCCATCGAGTTTTCCACTGTTTACTGAAGTTGCCAGAGGGGATCCCTGGGGAGCTGTCGACGTGGGCGAGATTCCATTTGGAGTCTGCGAATTCGACGTTGTAGGCGACTCCGTGCTCAGTCTCTCGAGGCGTTCCAGACGCGTGTTGTCGGGAATAGCCGTCTCCGAGGCGCGGCGGATCATGCGATTACCGCTCATGCCGTGCTTCTGCTTGAACTTCTCGATCCAGGAGGCCGTGATTGTCTTCAGGGGGATGTCGGAGCCCGTGCAAAAGACCTTGGCCTTCTCCTCCATCTCGAAATCGTTGACCGTGACGCCCTTCTTCTGCTGGCCGCGGACCCAGTTCGCGAGCGCCCGCTCAATGTCCGGGGAGGACTTCCCCTTGTTCTTCTTCACGGGCGACGCATTGCGGTCCTCCTGATTCAGGTACTGGTCTTTTCTGCGCAGGACCTTGGATACAGTGCTGTGATTTTGTCAATAACTGCTACTCTCAAACTCCTGAATGGTGATCTTTTGCCCACCTTCGTTCGACACCGAATCTCAGTCCGATGTCGTGTTGCTTCACACCCGGGTTCTCGTCAGCAAACTTGCACATATCGCGCCGGTCCTGGTCCGTCAATGTCCTCCTGGGCTGCGAGGTGTTGATGATGGGCAGTTTCGGTTGTTGTCTCAAGGGGACCGTGGTAGTCATGGCCACATGCGATTGGAAATTGGGCGATGGATTCGTCTGTAAACTGGGCCAAGGAACCTGACCCGGTGTCGACATCAACGGCGGAGGAGGCAGATGACTGGCATAGCTGTGCGGTTGAATGCTCTGCGTGAATGGCGATGGTCCCAGATGTCCCCCCAGCGATTCTGACGGCAGTCCATGGCCCATATGCGTCAAGCTGTAGTATTCCTCCGGGTAGCTTGGCATGGGCATGTGGGCGTATGAGTTCATGCTGACCCACGGACCAGTTGAGTAAGACGCATCATGAACAAGCTGGTCGTCCTGGTCAGCGCTTGTCGACGTGATCATACTGTTGTGCATGTTGCGATGATCTTTTCTTTTCCTTTCTTTTCTGTTCTTTTTCGGCTTGATTGTTCCTTTCAATCGAGAAACCTGGAGGAGAGATGAGTTGTAAGCAGCGTCCAAGTTGTGTGTGTGTGTGTGTGTGTGTGTGTGTGTGTGTGTCCGGCGGCGATGACGATTGTGAGCCGAACGGATTGTTACCACCAACGGTAGTCGTAGACCCGGTGCGAGGGACTTCCCCTTCTCAACAGTGCGTGTAATCGGCGAAAAGGAACCGGGTTGCTGGCGTGTATTCGACGAATTGGGCTCTACGGGCGGGAGACAACATACATACTCAGGGAGGTTATTGGCTTGTGGAAGGTGTATAGAGATTGCCGCGTAGGTCAAGGTGCCTTGTGTGCGCGTGGGAGCTGCAGTGACGTTGACAGGTTCAGGTTCGTGTTGGGAAAACGGCCTCTCGCTCTCGGTGGGAAATGGCAAAGGAGGCGGGAAGACTTGATTTCAATCGTGGTTCCTGGCGTACTAGACACGGGAAGAAGCGGCCGAGTCCTCGAGGTACCAACCAACAAACATTCAGATCTAGCCCTCGTTCTCTCTCTTTCTCTCTCTCTGTCTCTGTCTCTTCTCTCAAGTCTTTCTGGATCCTTCAGCGTCGTCAATTCCAACTCTTGACACCCTTTTTTCGGCCAAAGCACGAGTTTCTCTTCTCGTCAAGACAGTCTCGTTTCTGTTCTTGTCTTTCTCCCAAGTCTGTCTTTTTATCCCGGCCACATTAATGAGCAGGAGAATAGAAGGTATCCTTTCTCTCTATAGACACCCAGCTCCGGTAGTAGTAGATCGATGGTCAAACGGCTTTCGCAATCAAAGAGATAAAGAGAGTGAGATTAACTCTACCAAGATCTAATGTCAGTCCAATCCAAAGGGTCAAAAGGAAAATAAAATAAAATAAAAAGAAGAGAGACGAAGCCTGCGTTGGTGGTCATCCACGGCCAGGTCGTCGACATATGATTATTAGAAGCACACGGCAAAGGACGGGGGGGCGTAGACATGTGGAGGAGCCCATACATAAGGTGCATACATAGTATGTTTGTACGGGATATGCAGCAGCAGGGGTATATGCGTACGGTACGTGAGCTTGCGTGCCGAGTCCGGGGCTCGTCGAGTGTCCAGGGGGTGCTTGTTGGGACTTGGGACTTGCGACTTGCGACTTGGGAACTTGGTCTGTATGTAACTTGGGACCTGGGGGACTTGGTAGGTGACTTCTTGGGAGGGGGGCAGCAGCAGCTCTCGAACGAACGAACGAACGAACGAGGGATAAAGACCAGACCAAGATGCGGTATGACAACCTTGTTAGAGTAAAGGGGGGTTTCTTTAAAGGAATTGATGTCAGTAGGCAGTCCCAAAGAGGCTGGACCGGGTTCCCTTTCGCTGGTTCGGCTTGTGGAGGATGTCAGTCCACAATGTTACCGTGGGCTGTCCTGCTGCTGTCTGCTTGCGTCGTTGGAAATCCGGGCGAGAGAGAGAGACATCCCACGAATTACACAAACACATCCGTACGCATGTACACTATATAGTAGTCCGTGGTCGAGCCGGGCCAGCAAGCGAGCGAGCGAACGAACGAGCGAGCTATACTAGCCCACTCAGACTCCCGATTGACGATGGGAATTCTGCGAGACTACGGATTACGATGATGGGGGGAGAGGCGTAGTGTCGAGAGACCCGGACGAAAAGAGGTAGTGTAGAAAGATAAACGGCGCACGAGGGGGAGGACCCGGGATATTCTTACTGTATAGCAGAGCACGCTATGTACTCGTACACCACACTACGCCTACCTAGTACGATACGCAGCGAGGCCCGGGAGCAAGAGAGGCTCGCGAAGATTACGGGCGGATTACCTGCCTGCGCTGCGGGCTGCTGGCTGCGAGAAATATCAATATTGACTATCCTGACTGGGTAATCGGCACGACACAACGTGGCACTTACACCACAATAATAAGAAAATTTTCAAGGCTGATCTCCCAAGGCTGTCTAAGCCGTACTCATACAAGCACACTAGCAGAGGTAGTGATATGGTAGAGAGATATGGCCCTCGATAACAGCGTAGTCCGCGTCGTAGCTCGTTCGTAGCTCGTAGCCCGTAGCCCGTACAAGCCCGTATCCCGTTAGGTAGTGAGTACTCGTACAGTCTACAGTCTACGACTACCTACGATACAGTACTCGTCGGTAGCCAACTCGTCGACTTGCCTATCCTATCAAAGCCAGGCTCGCCTCTCGAGCCAGGACTAGCCAGGACAGGACCCAAAAGCCCAAGCAAGCCCAAGCCCAAGACTTCGCAAGAGCCAAAGCCCAAGCCAGCCAGAGCCAGAGCATGGACCCAGGGGGGCCTTTCGAAAAAAATACCTAGTGCAATAAGATGAAGGATCAGAGAGGCTAAGCCCTTCCCGAACTGGTGATCCCACAGTTGTCCGGAGCTGAGCCTAGGCATCTAAAGCAAAGCATAGGCGCGGGCGGGCACTGTTTATGTCCCGCCGAATTGTGGACATGACATGAGAAAAGTCTGGGTAGGCAGGATAGGCATGATAGGCAGGCAGGCAGGATGTAGGGCCCGGTAGCTAAAGTAATGAAAAAGCAATTGGCGAGTAAGATCACCGACTTAATGACAGCTAACAGGCGGGCAGCGGTGTAAAAGCCGGGCGGACGACATGCACATAATCATCATATAAGGACGAGCTTTGGCGACTAGCGTTGAGCGCAATTGCTTCTTCGAGCTTGGGTCAACTCCACTCGGAATCGACAGTAGCAAGTAGTACCTAGCTGATGACTTCCATGGGTTTCTTGACGTCTCTGCCACCCGATTACGAGATTACGGGATACTTGTATTGTAAGTAGAAGTAGAGACGGGCAGAGGAGAGACGGAGATGGTACTGAGCTAGTAGTAGAGAGAAGGAGAAGAAAAGAGATGGAGAAACAGAAAGATCGTGGTCAAGAAAGGTCAGCAGCAGATCGTGGTCCGTCTTCCACTGGTCCGGGTTGTAACTCGGCAGGGCCTTCAATCTCAGAGAGGGCCCATGTGATAGCCGAAAGTCAGCAGCCTCTTTCTTGTTTTTAAAATGTCAATGTCAGGTCAAGTCAAGTCAAGTCAAGTAAGAAAGTAGTGGTCGAGGTAGGCAAGGTACTTCGTCCATGCTCGGCTTCGACTCTCGTGCCAACCATAAAGACTTGGTTGACGGCTGACTAGCAGGGGACCTGCTTGCTTGCTTTGGAGCCTTGGGACAGGGTACCCGACGTAATAAATAATGATCCACTCGCACTCCCCCCCATGTGCAGAATAATTACCGTAACTATGTGGATTGTGGACAGCCGGTTGGGTTGTTCTCATAGGGCAACTCGGGCCACTCCCCTGCCCTGCCCTGCCCTGGGCCCCCCCCCTCTGACCAGGGTGACGAGCCGTCGTCCAGGCTATCTACCTATTCGAGCATGGCCCGGAGCGTAGGCAGTCGGTAGTGTAAAAAAGACGAGCTCCTGCTAAGTCCTCGCAGCGCCATTTGTGAGAAAGGCAGCCCCTCACCCACATGGTTTGGGGAACGCATCCCATCCCATCGCATCCATCGCATCCTGACTGACATGCTCGACGACGACGAGACTGCATTACACAGGTACCCGGACCTACTTCTTACCTCCTACCTAGGCATGTACTCGTAGCTACGACTCCCACTTGTACCCAAGCAGTAATTAATTACCCTTACCCCCGGGACGAGTTTAGTCGTCTTCGCCAACCCCAGAAAGGATAAGCAGCAGGGTTGCTGGTCTGGCGCCGAGCACGACCATATCCCATCCCATCCATCCAATGCCCTCTCTCCGACCATACCTGTACCTTTCTACCATCTCTCAACTGCCTGCCTACCTACATACCTACCTCCTACCTACCTAGGTACCACCGGTGGAGAAGACATTCCAGTCGTCCTCTCGGTCCCTCATCAGCAAAGTCCAGCAAGTCCAGCAAGCCCAGCAAGCCCAGCAAGCCCATCTCCACCCTCTTCTCCACCCTAATTGCCATTATCTCCGTTCCTGTAAGACGATGGTTAACCCACTGCAAATTGAGATGAGCAGCATTCCGGGCGCCTCGCTCGCCACGCCGAGGGTCGATTTTCTGTAACAGGGGGGGTATCCTGTTTATTTATTCTTTTTAGGTCCCTTTTTTATCTACCTACCTACCTACCGTAATTCGTACTCTTTCTTAACTTGACTTGACTTGTACCTTGACCTATCCGTACACATACCACGCTAAACCCGCTTTTTGCGCTTTTCCGGTTCGCGAGGATGTAAAAGATGGGATGGATGCGGATGGATGGATGGATGGATTAGATGGGGGAACCCTGATCCTGCTCTCTTCTTTAGGACATGCATATCAGGTACATAAGTTATCGTATCTGCGTATAGCTGTTCCTACCTGGTCTATAACGCAAGCCCTGAAGCGACAAAAAAAAAAAGAAAGAGACGAAAAATGACGAGAGAGGTGTGGAGTTTCCCACGCGGCATCGTTGGCGATCGAAACGTCATGCCAGCCGGGAGACGGAGACGACAAGACAGACCAGAAAATAAAAAAGAACAAGCCCTAAACTACCGCAGTAGACGCCGCTTTGCGCCAGAATGGGCAAGAAAAACCCCGGTTTTCTTTCTCTCTTACAAAAAAGATACGGCGTAGGTCGTACGGAAACACAGACCATGCCCTTGCTCTTTTTTTTCGTTATTATTTTACTATTTTACTTGCCCTTACTCCAATGAGATGTCGTCTGGAGGGTATGCGATAGATTGATCGAAAACTCCTACCCTTAATGAATGCCGACTGTTAGATATTTCCCCCTCCTTCTCAGCGAAAGGGGCGGGCGTTCATTACGTTCTTTGCGAATGCACCGCTCATGCCAGGGGTCTGGTTCTTAATCATACCACTTGGCTGCCCGTAAATTATAGGATTGGCCCTGGATGATAAGATCAAAGGTAAGAGGTATGGATTATGGATGTTGTGTGTTATTGTCTGGGGGAGGGTGGTTTTGTGTAAGTCATTAGATTGGGGCAGAAGACGATGATAATGGTCATCATAAACAAGACAGAGACAACGATGGAACTGATATAAGTGAGCTGTTGTATAGGAAGGGACATCATAACCTGCCGACCCTTACCCTAGCCTCTCTTCTCCCCGCAGCTAGCGGTCGCTAGGTTAAGGTGGTTTGACTACTTTTATCGTACTTTGCAAAGCTCGGTACGATACGACGAGGGTATGCGATGTAGATGTGTACCTTTTGTAGTTACGAAGTAGGGACGGTAGTAGATCTGGATGGATGATGAAGCGTCATGGCGCAGACCGGGATGGGGGGCATTGGAGATAGGTACAATAGATGGTGGGCATATCGTAGCAGAGAAGCTCCTCGTCTAACACCTAGGATCACTTTAGTGTGCACTACGATACGGATGGCCGCGACTTACACAGCGCCAACTAGATATTCACCGAGCTGTGCTGCATTCGTCCGTCGCTCAACTGCCGGTAACTATGTTGCAGCAAGAGGAGATGCGATGGGATGAGATGGGATGGAGGGAAGGGGATCTCATCGCGAAGAGTTGTATACTCGTACTTACTTACTTACGATCCTGATGGGGTTACTCGTTTTTACTTGGCAGACCTCATGCTCAATATATGATGCATACTGCAGCAGCAGCGTGCTTTCCACTGGGGCGACGGACCACTCGATTGATAACCGGCTCAGGTTCAGGTCCAGGTCCAGGTCCAGGTTCCACGCTCACACGTTCTGGTTCACGTTCTCGTTCCAGTTCTTGTTCTGGTTCTGGTTGTGGTTCTGGGGCTAACCAACCATGCGTACCAGCAAAAGACGTCCTTGGGTCCATGCTATGCGGTGCTGCTGCTCGCTGCTCGCTGCTGCTCACTCACTCGCTCACGCTTCTCTTTTTTACTCGGCGATTACCATCCACACATAGCGTCGCAAAAGTCGTAAGGCGATTGGGCATAAATAGCCAGGGAGGCCCACGCGAGCCAGACCAATTCCGTGTCGCCGGGCTGTCTTCCAGTTGGTCATAGGGTTGTATCGCCATCCTTGTCCTAACCACTAACTAACAGCCAAAAGCGACGGCAGCAGAGACCAGAGACGAGAGACAAGAGAGACAACTCGGGCTTGCTTAGCGCCTTACTACGAAATGCAGGCAATGTACGCGGTATGTCATCGCTCCCAGCTCCTGGTACTTCCTACCTATCATCTTCGTAACTGGCACATCATGTGGTACCCCCGGGATACCTCCCAATCTATTGACCTGCACTAGCGGAGGGACGCTAACTCGTGCGAGCGAGAGCTAGGTCTGTAGATGGACTATTTGTGCCTAGCTCAGAGATGAGATCATGAGCTCTACGGAGCATCGAGGCATCGGGCAGGAGAGCGAGAGAATTAACAGCGAGTAGTAAGAAGAGAGAGAAGGACATACACTACAACTACTCGTACTAATAGCAAAAAGGACATGTGTATGACGGAACACAGAGACGGCAGCGCAGCGCAGCAATCCGATCTGCGAGCCGTTGCCCCCTTCTTCCCATTCCAGCCAGCACCGTCGGCAACTCTTCCCTGAATGGTAGACCTCCTACATACTTACATATCGTACATATCTGTCCACTCGCTCTCGTGCCGAGAGAAGCACCACGCGCGGTTGCAAAAACTTTCCGCACTCGCGAGCCGGAGAGAAACCTGTCGTCTTCTCTTCTCCCCTCTTCTTCTTCTTCTTCTTTCCCCGCGGTGTGCTACAGCAGAGATATCATCGCAGAGTCGCAGTGAACCCGCTTGCAGTATTCCAGACGCAACGTAACGCCACGCAGGCAAACCTTTGACAATGGCTACCACTTATCTATCGTATGGATTTAATTCGCCATTGAGAGCAGCAGTTCGTGACTATTATGTATCGTAGATGGATGGATAGACAGGTACATCAAGTCGTACGCGTACCTCATCGCTATCTCGATGGCAGCCCCTGACTTGCTTGCCCAGACATCGTACCTACAGCATGCCGTACCGACCTGCCTAGGCATAGAGTGTGTACGAGTACTCCGTCGGCATCGTCCAGCCCAATCAACAGCATCTAGCAAGAAGTACCTTGCCTACAATAGTCGGTTATAGTCCGTTATAGTCGGCGCTGTAAGTGTTAGGGCGTTGGTGTTGGCGAGAGAGGGTGACATGGGTCGTGGGCTTTGACTTGGACTTGGGAATCCGATATAACACCGGCCTCGACTACTTTAGAGGACCAGTTGAGTTGTTTGCTTGCCTTCCTAACCAATGCATCCATTCCCCGTGCCAAGTTCGCTTCCTGTCAAAGTCGACACTATTTCTCACGGTAACTACTTGTAGCTCTGTCGATGCCCCCTTGTCGGAAACCGTAGAGATACCTACACATGCAATCCGTACTGAAGGGAGAAGAGAGGTCGTAGGATGACGCATCCGCATCTAGGAACAAGACTAAGATACCCTCCCTACTCCGTACCGACCTTGTCCCTAACTAATAATAGGTACCTTTACGAATTAGACTTAGGCCCGTGTTTATTAATTGTTACGAAGTCTCTTTTTTGCTCTCTTTCGCTCTTGGCCCGAGGTTAGTGTGAGTTGGCTAAGGTACCGTAACTAAAACGTGCGGAATATGTACGCAGTGCAGCAGGGATCTTTTCCCCAGGTTCAAGTCTGTTGTCTTGTCTGTCTGTCCGGACACAAGTTGGCAGATGCTTTTTTTCTCTCTTTCTCACGCGTCGATGGATTGTCTATTCCGAACTGGTTAACTAACTAACTAACTGATTCCGAACGGGAAATCAACTTGCTTACCAACCTAACCCAACACCAGTTCCGTTATTATGATCTCTCTCTCTCTTGGTGGTTACGAGCTTTTATTAACTGGGTTAAGTTATTAATGAGCGCCGGCCTTGCAAAGGTAATTGGACGAGTTACGGAAATTTTTTTCCCCTTGTTCTCTCTCTCTCTTCTCTTTTTTTTCGTACCTTTTTTCACTAGTTATCTAATCCCCATCCAATTGAATCCCGTAGGAAGCACGTTAAACCCCAGATTGAATTGACTTGAATTAACGATGATGCCTGTCTACCTATGAATGAGTTACGAGTTACGAAGCGAAGAGAGAGAGAATGAGAGATATCATTTTATATCGAATGAATCCCTGATCTTCGCATAATATTGCCCAGAGCCCGCACTATCGACAGCTTCTTCTTTCAGCAATATGTAGGCGTTATATTTTCCCTCTCTCTCTTACGAGTATTCATTCTCACGGTCAAATCAACCACTCAATCGAGTCTAGTCGCCGACCAGCCGAAAAGACACCCTCGTGAAAAGTACCCTCATACGCAATACACTACCGTGCCTAGGTTCCCCATCCATTCATCCACGCATCCTAGCTTAGACTACCGAGATCGTTGAACCAAAGATTATCAGCTGTTGGATAAGTGTCGTAGTGTAGGACTTTGCGACCCTCGTCTTTTTTTCTCTCTTTTGCCTTTTTTTCTTTCTCCACGGATTACCTACCTACCCAATGGTTAGTATAATGTGGAGGAGGAGGGGGACGGAGATGATGGGTGTGGTGGGCGGCGCGAACATGCCCCGGCGGCTACAGCAGCGCTGTGAAAGGCTGGAAGCAGGGGGGCACCACAATATGCCCCTCCCCTCCTCTTCGGCCTTTTGTTGGAGGGGAGTAGTAGGTAGTGTAGGTACCACTCGTAGATCTTTCTTCTAGGCAAGCTCTTGGCTTGCTGCCGTCTCTGAGTGGTTGAAAAGAAAGGTAGCAAGGAAAAAAGCTCCGATCGTTTACGTGCTACGATAGGATGCTTGCGTCGGCAAGTAGGTAGCTAGTTAGTAGATAACTCGCGTTGGTCTTGTCTCACTAGATGTCACCTGTACGGACGTATTCCGTACTCGATACATGCTCTGATCCAAGTACTTCGTAGTAGGGTCGGTAGGTAATGCCAGCAAGGTTGGCGGTAGTAGGCAGCTCACTCTCACTCTCACTCACGCTCTTTCTCTGTGGAGCGTGTCTCAACGGCTCCTAGTGTCCACACATTCCGGTACACTAGTGCGTAGTCTCCAGCAACCAAGGTCTGCTACACTATTACTTACACTAAAATACTTGCTTGCTGTAGCTAGACATGCGTCTCGTAC
Organism: Xylariaceae sp. X170; assembly: GCA_028637755.1. Lineage (NCBI taxonomy): Eukaryota > Fungi > Ascomycota > Sordariomycetes > Xylariales > Xylariaceae > Xylariaceae sp. X170. The sequence goes on from JAJFDJ010000085.1 coordinate 95,228, forward strand.
GCAGGTCTGCTGCTGCTGCTGCTGCTGCTGACCCCGGCCCTGCAGGATGCATACCACACGCTTCTGTCGGGAAAGGCGGCCGCAGCAGACGTGGCCTGCGTTACTGCAGGTCCTCGTGCGCTCGCTCGTCTGCTGGCGTTCACTTCACTTCTCTCATCATCATCATCCATTCCAAGCCAAGCCAAGATGCGGCGGGCTTACATACTTACCTAGTAAGTACGAAGTAATATGTAAGATATTCATGGATGATGGGGGTGTATGGATGATAATAAGGTGTGGCAAAGAAGCACACAAGGGAAGCAATCGTGGCCCCCGATATAATATATCCCCGTCTGTATCGTATGTAAATCCCTTGAATACATACGTACATCATACCCATCCCGTGCGATGATACCGCGCACCAAACCTGTACGTGTGTGTGCCTGTGCCTGTGCCTGTGCCTGTGTGCAAATACATACCGCATTGGGGTATGCATGCCTCATTCGGCAATGGGGACTGCAAGACAGCCCGTATAAACAGGTCTGAACGATTGAGGAAACGTGCCGGTTCAAGCGATGCAACCCAATGAACTGTTTTTTTCCACTCGTGTCGGATTCTTTTCTTTTCTTTTCTTTCAGGCTTTTTACTCCTCATGCATGCACATGGTAATAAATGAGAGGGACCTGCATTTCTAGTGTATAGCCTGGCTGGATGGATCGAACGTGCATTTGTCAAGTCGATAGTGAAGCTATCAGGAGTTAGTTACATGATATCAATTGTCGTCCTGTGCGATGCGATTGGAGTACAAGTAGACAGAGATAGATTGGTGGCGATAGATAGATAGATAGGTTGGTTGGTATTAGTTAGGGCGGTGGGTTAAGGAGATAACCCGCGTAGGTAGTAAGGAGGAGGTATGAAGAAAACACGATCCCGAGATCTCTGCAGCAATTTAGCCATGCTTAACTTTCATATGCATATGACTGACATTTTTTTCATGGCGACGAATGTCTATCATGTACATCCTAGTCCCATACGATATACTCCGTCACCCCATCGAGAATCAGAGGCTAGCATCTGCCTGTATGTAGCGTGCCGCATCGGCTGCGGCCTCGTCCCTGACCCGCCGACCGGCAAACAAAACCGTGATGTATTGATCATGCAGGTCGGTCAACAGCCTTGTACAAATTGAATTGAAAAAAAAAATTCTCCCATATGCTACGGCATGTTGGTGCAAAGTAGCAATTGTGACCTACTGTTTGAGCAATTCGACCTTCTCGACGTCGTATTGTATCACGGAAGCCTGCGTAGACGAGGTTGCTCTTCTTGGCTGGCTCAGTCTGGACATACGAGTACCCAGCACGCGAGACCCGCGAGACCCGTGCTAGAGGGGGATCCTCCCGAGCGTGAACAAATCATCTCTTCACAATCGTTACTAAAAGCAGACGGCATTAGCTCCCAGCCAATCGTCGCCCGCCGCGGGCGGATGCAGTCAGTCTGTCTTACCTATATCCTCGTCGGCTAACTCATGAGACAACCCCACACGTTGCGGCTGGTGCTTCACAGACTTTCCGTAGACGATAGCGGTCTTGAACTGTTCGACGATGCTTCGATGGATTGCGTTGCACTGTCGACAAGTCGGGTCCCCCCCTTCGGTCAGCTACACGAACGTACACTGTGTAATTCTCCACGGGGTTCACCACTTACAAAGTCTTCAACCGTGCACCTCGAGGAACGGAGCACAACAGGTGACGAATAGTCCGGCATTTTTCCCTTTGGCTTCGTGTAGACTCGTACTAACTTTAGCTTTTCCCACCTAAAAAGGGAAGTAGGTTAGCCATTACTCAAAAAGGGGGAACGGTTCGGATTGTTTGTCGTCGTGCAAGCGTCCACAGACGCAACGCACAGACACACACACACACGACACACACACACACACACAACACAAAACAAAAACAAAGACACACATACATGACCTCCATGAGCTCATCGATATTCCACCCATGCTCGGAACTAATGGGCACCGCATTGGGGATCCGGTACAGCAGGTCTAGCTCCTCGATACTTATCGCATCGATCTTGTTAAGCACATAAATAACGGGGATGTAGCTGCGACTCTTGGCCTCGAGCACGTCGATTAAGTCGTCAATCGTCGCGTCGCAGCGAATGGCGATATCCGCCGAGTTGATACGGTACTCGTTCATCACGGCCTTGATTTCGTCATGATCAATATGCGTCAGGGGCACCGTGCTGGTAATATTGAGGCCACCCTTGTCTTTCTTCTTGAACGTAATGTTCGCCGGCTCTTTGTTGATACGGATTCCGAATCCCTCTAGTTCCGACTCAATAACTCGCTTGTCCGTTAACGGCTTGTTCACGTCCAAGACTATGAAAATCAGGTGGCAAGTCTTGGCAACTGCGATGACTTGGCGACCTCGACCTCTTCCATCCTTAGCTCCCTCAATGATACCGGGAAGATCGATCATTTGTAACGGAGCACCTATATCAAGACACGTCAGAGTCTAGAAGGGGGGGAGGAGGAGGAGGTGGTGGTGGTGAAAAAAATCTGCGAGAGGCGGGGAGAGGGGGGAGCCGTCTCTGTGTGTTCGAGAGCGAGGACCAAATCCCGCGATCTGGGCTTGAGGGGTAAGTGAAGTCGCCTACCATTGTACATCACCTGGCCAGGCACGGATGTCAAGGTCGTAAACTCGTATGCTGCCGCCTCCGAGTGCTGGCCAGTCAGCCGACTCATCAGCGTACTTTTACCGACAGACGGGAAGCCGATAAATCCAATACTGGCAACACCAGTCCTAGCAACGTCGAAGCCGGCTCCTCCACCACCACCGCCACCGGATGGTGTGAGTAGTTCTCGCTTTAACTTTGCTAGCTTTGCTTTGAGCTGGCCAAGATGGAATGAAGTGGCCTTGTTCTTTTGAGTTCGGGCCATCTGTCATAATAGAGCCGGTTAGCAAGCTTATTGCCTCCCTATCGAGGCTACCTATACGAAGGGGGCAGCAGCAGGAGCTGCGAGCAGACTCACTTCGGCCTCGATCTCCTTGATCTGTTCACTAGTTAGTACATGATACTTCATCTGCGTGTTCTCTGGTACTTACCTTGTCCACCGTCGTCGCCATCTTGGATAGCTATTCTGATAGACGATGTCTCCTAGGTACGGGTAGTGTTGAGTCTAGGCGGGCTGATGTGGTTGTTGATGCCCGGGTCCTCTGAATCTCCAGCCAGTGTAGGTACTCGTCAATGGTTGTATGGAAATTTAGTAGTGGAGGTCAGGGCCCCACCTATGCCGACGTTTACCCGGCATAACGCCGAATGTTTGCTTACACTGTATGTCGTTAAACGGTACACAGCTTGCACCAAAAAATGCTCCTAACGGGCAATATTAGAATAAAGAGACTTTGTCAACCGAGGCAGGCAGTCAGTTGTATCAACGTGAGTTACCGATAGATTGGTTTAACAGACGCTCTAGATGTCATTGCACATCAACCCACATTCCAACCACAAAACCAAATTGATAAACCTCAATCCAGACTTCATTGACGGCGCAAAGAGCTACCTATCTAGGCTTATCAGAAGCAAAAGCCTAGGCTGGGAGGTGTGAGGTCTGGTCGGCTAGTTCCATCGGCAACTACTATTTGGACAACCGGTCTCTTGGTCTAGTATCTTGCGAATTGGATAATATTCCGCAAGTTGTGGTTTGTTTCGACAAACTCTCTTTGGGGAATCATTCGAACGGCTCTACCCATCGTCTCCCCCTCCCCACTTCCCACTTCCCACTCCCCCAAAAACACCAAAACAAAACAAGAAGTAGTAGATTTATAAATATCTTTTAACTACTCTGGAACGGCTGCACGTCATCTCCAAACCTCCGCAGACTAGAATCGCTTAAGGTTTCGGGCGGACGGTCATCCGTGAAGACGATCCCTCCCCCTAAATCCGTAGTCTTGCATCCTAAGACTGCACTTCGTAAAGCCCGCCCGCTCTTCTTCCCTCTTTCAGACTTCACGAAAAGTCCAAGATATAGACCGCACACCGGGGGGATCAAGAGACCCTTCCCCCGTAAGCTAGCAGCACTCGGATCTCGAAAACAGTCCAGAGCTGGTCTCTGTCCGTGAAAGGGGATGTAAAGTGACTACCGGACAGCATTGGGCCTTGGCTACCCCCTTACTTAGTCAGTCAGATAGGACCTTTGTCGGTGTAAAGAGCTCCGTAATTTTCTGGGCTATGGTTAAACTCCTCAAGCGACATGAATCGTCCGTGCAAATTAGAGAAAAAAAACCAGCAGACAATGCGATGGGTATGTCCATCCGGGAGCATAAAAACGAAACCTAAAGTCGGAAAATCTTTAAGGAGCCAATGCTGAGTTGACTATTAGTAACTAACTATAACCTCCATCTCGGTAACTTGTAAGGGTCAACTCGAGGCATGAGGTCATGGCTAAATATATCGATATAAACTCATGGAGCAGACGACTTATAATACGATATACATAGATAGGAGCTGCCACTAGAGTCCTAGACGTAGGTAAGGTGAATGCCATTGAACCAAACTCACGAATGCAGCTAAAATCGCGCAAGAAACAATCTTCAAGTTGGTGCAATGAAAGCGTACCTAGTAGGAGTAGGAGAGATGCTATTTTAACGCAGGCAGGTGAAATACGAGATAGGGGTATTGTTTCCTCGTCTCCTCCTCCTCCTCCGTCTCATCTGGTACCTCTTGGTTTTTTTCACCGAGGCTTTTTTTTCCACCCTACCCCATCCCTTAATAATTTTAGAACGCCTGCCGTTTGCGAAATCTAGAAATCCTGTGCCTACGCCGGAGCCTTCCAGGCCCTCATCGGCTTTGTCGCCTCCTCTCGTGCACCTGATCGCCTTATCCACACGACCTTCTCCCATGTAGGGACTCCAGATTGAACCGGTCTATGGCATGTGGATATGCTGGGCGTGAGGTATGGAGAGTGACGTACTGTATCAGCAATGGACCGACATGCCATGTCGCCACGCCTCAGGATTGGCTCCTTTCTTGCTTTGTTTTTTTCGCCATCCATGGTATCCCCAAGATCGAGAACCTATCGCGCCCTTTTCCCATGAAAACCATCAACCCGCACTACACCAGTCTAGATGCTCGAACCCGACTCGAATCGCCTTCCGTAACGCCACCGCTTTTTTGGGACAGACTTGCTCGCAAATGTACATCAAATGATGGAGGGTAGTCCGATCAACATATGTAAACGCCTTGTGCCATGATTGATTTATCGAAAGAAAAAGAAGACAAAGGAAATACGCCATCCATGCGGGGACGTTTTATGAATACTTATTGGGTTGGTTGGTAAGCTGGAGGAGGTGCATCGTCACGCTCACTCCAGAGTCTCTCGTTCCGCTGCTTCTCATCATATATGCGGCGAGCAATTTCGTCGGCCATCTTCATGATCCAAGCTTGCTCTGGGACAACCGATGGGGCCTCAGGAGCAGCGGACTTGGCTTGGACTCTTTCCGGTGAGGCAGCGCTTGATGCCACCAAGGTCTCATCCGCATCTGACGGAATAGGAGCCTTGCCTGCTCTCTTGGCTTCCTCGTAAACGTTGATGCTTGAGGAAGCCTCGGCTGCGGTTGACTTCTTCGTTGGGGTAGAGAAGCGAACTCTATGAGGGGTCTGTGGTGGTGCCGGATGTTCGTCGATCTCCTCGGGAATCGTTGTAGGCAGAATAGGTTCCGAGTTGGGGACGGCAACCGACGCAGTATCTGAGACCGTCTCTCCCATATCGCTACTCGCCTCGCAGCTAGTCTTCGGGCGTCGTAAGTTGACCACGCGCGTCTTCTTCTTCCGAAGATTTCTCGTATGCTTTCCAGCTCCCAGAGCTAAGCCAGTAGTAGCCGAGTGAAGGTTAACTAACGAGGGCCGTGAAGGTAGACCTCCTTGATCTATGCTACTGGAATCGGTGAATGTGTATACCGTTGAGCTACCTTGCGCAGATGGCATTCGGGATAGTGACGGCGCGGCAACGGGAGTAGATACGCCTGTGTCGTGTCGCTCCATGGGTCCAGCCCAAGCTCTGAACATGACATTGCGGATACCGGGAGTGAACAGAGACAGTGTCCGATGGCAATCATTCAAAGCTGCTAATCTCAACATGTTCTTCTGTGAAAACAATGACTGCATTCCAGATCCACCGTCCAGTGATAATGAAGCAATGTCGTTTTCATCTAGGACATGGCCGTGAGAATCAACTGCCTCGGAAGGTTGATTGGCGAAGGGGTCGACAACAGCCTCATTCTCATCATTGTCCTTCACTATCTCCTCCTCTCTGGGCATTTGGTCGGGACACCATAACTTCAGGGAGAGTTTATGTATAATGGCTGGCAGCTCATCCATTATCAAGCTTCTCAATTGCCCTTCAATGGTTCTTTGAAGGTAGTCGCGCACGAACTGAATCGAGTCGAAGGTCGATGAGACCTTCAACGACTCAAGCGGGTCATTTCGGAAGACCAGCGTGAGACCCTTTTGCTTGGAGAAGACCAAGATAATGAATGCGGATAGCTTAATCTCGGATAGGGTGATTGACAGTGGTATCGTCAAACCAGCGGCAGCTGCTAGGGGTTTTGGCGACGTAAACGACGGTTTGGCTGAAAGATAAGTGTTTAATGGGTTCGCCTGCATAACAATCGTGTTAGTGACCAATAGCCTTGTCTGACGCAGAATTTCTCATGCAGCTCGGGAAGAACAACCCCACGCATAACCCCGTGCGCTCCATCTTGCTGGGTTTGCAAGTTGATCACGCACGGGGAACATGAAAGGTGGCATGTTCTCGCGATAGCCTAATAAAAGCCTGAGATATGAAAGGGGAAGCAAGACGATGTTGTAAGTGCGAGACACAATACTGGGCAGGTGAAGAGGACTGTAGTCCCGAAGATGGATACCACAAAATAGGGCACCTCTTGGGACTAATTAGGCCACTCTTCCCGAGCCCAAGTCTTCTCGTCTTCTCTGTCTCGTCCTAACAATACGCAGTCCAGGAGTAATAGTCGGAGACTTCTCTTGAGAACCCGATGCCATGTCCCGGGGATACCACGTGATGGTGCTGACCGATGGGCCAGGGGAAAAATAGAAATCGCACGTACTTGTACTCGCGTTCGCAGGGTAAGAAACGCATCACCGGAATAGCACATCTTGAAGATGCCGCGAAACCTGTCCTCGGCAAGGTCTCCGATCTCCAGTATCTCTAGGTCGGGGGGCACCGACCCCAGGTTGAACTCGGTCACGAGGATGTCATCGACGATGATGGGCGGCTTAGGGTATTTGTTCAGGGCGTTGGTAAGGAGTTCTTGGGCGCGTTTGTAGAACTCCGCATCGGCCGCAAGGGGCGACCAATTGAAGCTGAAAGCCATGATCAGAACTGGCTTGACTGGGAGCAAGTTCTATGAGCGCATCGTTCGGATGGGTCGTATCGGGACGGGGCTGGCGATGTTGACGGTGGTGACTGTCGTGCCAATATAGCACCAGCACTAGAAGAATGGAAAAATGAGTAAGCAGCGTAGAAATGGAAATTTGGAAATTCGCTGCGCCTACCATGTGGGGGGTGAGGCGGGGAGATAAGGCCGTAATCAAAGACTCGGGATCGTCTGAAGCGGCCGGGGCGCGCGAGGACACAAGCAGGTACAAAAGAAAATGTATCGCGAAGGTAAGGGGGATGAGAATGTACAGCCAGGTACCTCTCGCAGCAGGAGCAGATAATAAGGTGTGAAGGAGTGTGCGGGAGTGCGGATGGGGAGAGAGATGGTATGTTCTCTGTTCGGCGTGCGGGATCTGGTGCAAGCTCGGCATGAATCAATGAGGGAGAGATTTAAAGGCAGAGAGCACTGGCAGCTGCCACGAAAATCTTAGAGGCAATAAAATCTTTACTCGTACACAGTATATCTCGGTGCGTGGATGACGCGATGCAGGTGCTTCCCTCCAATGGCGGTTTGCATTGCGCGCGGAAGACCCAGCGCCTTACTTAGTTCAGCGCTGTGCTGGAAGGCACGCAGAAGCAAACCGAGGCGATTGGCTCGGATTGGATAATGAGAAATCTCAGAGCGGTAATTAGTGGGTTGGCTGGTGGATTTTGTGGGCCCGCGAGTGGATGCACAGTGGATCCATGACTCCATACCCGCCCCCGCCCGTCCGAGCCGGTCGACCAAGCATCCAGACAGAAAACTGGGCCTACCGAGGCGTCCCCGTGCATCGGAGTTAAGAAGCCAAGCCAACTGCAAATCCAGCCCAGAAACCTTCCTAAACCTTACTGGAGCATCATCTTCCATACGGGCAATCCGTCGTGTCGACATCATGCCGTTATGGACATCCCGTACACACCTGAGAACTTTCGTGGACTGCAGGTGAATATTTCTTCTGCCCAACATATACGAGACAAACTATTGTCTTAATGGCATGGTGCAGTCCATACCGGTAGGCGGTATAGCAAAATATCTTGACCGACTCTACGGAGTACGGAGTTCGCAGCAGGTCTGAGTGAGACTTGCTCCATAAGTACGCAGCACGCATTTTTCAGCAGGAAACGGTAGTCAGTCAGTCTATGGTGTGGTCGGGTGAGCGTGTCAGTGAGTCCATCCGGCCAACCCCCCATTCTGTTTATCGTAAGACAGAAAGGAGGCGTCATTGACCAAGCCATATGATAGGTACGGAACAGTTTACAGCGTTGTCATTGGCATCTGGTTCGCTTGTTAGCACTCGGGTAACTCAGTGATTCACTCGAATGGTAGAGAGTCTTCCGGACCCCGTACTGACACTTCATTCCCTATCACAGGCTCCTCAACCATCGGAAATAATAACCTTATCACCATTATCAGCATGCTGCATGCCATGTCTTACCTCCCCACCTCTCCTTATGCCAAGCACATGTACGGAGTAGGGTTTCAACCCCAGACATCTCAGAGCTCTCAGACAGTTCGCGGCCTCGTGTGTTCGAGTATTCCGTGGAAAACCTCATATAGGCAGGTCGACTTGATATTACTTACATGGAATCCGCCCGTCATAAGACGTGGATGTAGAACGTATGACAAAAAACCGATATCACGCGACCACGATCAAAATAAAAATACCGGTACCTGAGAGGTACCGGCTAGCGTTGATAGTGTGCTTACTGAGCGTTGCAGTACCAACGGATTGCCTACCGCGCCTCTGCTCCTGCTCCTGCGAACCATTCCGTACATGCCCGGTGTTCCGTACCTCGGCTGCATGTGAGTCACGTGATGAGCAGCTGGCTGACAGTGGCGTTTACTAGCTAAGTACTCTGTACCCAGTAAAGTGGTTCTTGTTCACACTGTCGCTGGTAATCCACATGGAAAAAGCAAGGAGAGACGTGTAATCCGCAAACACGAGTGAAGAATACGGATTATTACGACCTCAAGGAGTTGAAGTATTGCCTTCTTGAAAGAGTGAAGCGGTAGTATTGCAAGACTTGGATATGATATCAGCCTGTTGTGGGCAGGCATGAAGATCGCTGCATGCAAGAATCTCACTCTCCATGCCTCTATGAGATGTCGCGAACCACGCGGGAACAATTCCGTCAAAGAATATGATCTATTATCGTCGCGAACTGGTGGCCCGGAATATGATGTGTAATACTTCATTCGTGTTCACCAAGCATTGGATCATGGATGATGTCGTCTTGTATGTACCTACCGAAGTGTTAAGCAGGTAACCAACCTATGTGCTAGGCATTATCTACCGACATGTATGTACAGTCGACCCTCGATACAAGCATCAAATTTATAAGCATAAACCTAGGAATAAGCATTAAAATTGCCGTTCCCGACGAAATTTGTATGGGTTATAGCATAAACCTCGCGGTTAGCATTAGCATAAAATTTTGGCAGCCGTACCGACCCGTGCTAAGTATTTTAAACCATTTATTAATAATTAATTAACAGTTTAAAATTTTAAACGTTCACCAAAGTGCAAACTCTCGAGCATCGGTTCAAGATTTCCAAACGTTTGATGAAAAATAAACGTTTGTACTATACACAAACGTTTAACGAATAAACATTTATTTTTATAAACGTTCACACAAAACACAAACGTTTACATGAACGTTTGAAATTTTTTAAACTGTTTATTTATTCATTTATTAACTGTTTATGTAATCGTTTATATACTCTCATCTTCCCTATTCTTCATCCTCCCATTCACCCACCCCTCCACCCACTCCTCCACCCCAAATATCTCCACCATCGCCGTCCCCCCAACCTCCCTCCTCTCCTTCATCCATCATCTTCTATCTATCTATCTATCTAACTATTCATCTATCCACCTATCTATCTAACTATCTATCTATCTATATTTTCATCTTCATCATCCACCTATATTCTCATCCTCTTTCTCATCATCCATATTCTCTTCCATTCATTCATCCACATATCTACCTACCTATCTATCTATCTACTTATCCATCTACATATCTATCTACCTATCTATCTACCTATCTATCCATCTATTTACATATATATTCATCCATATATCTTCATTTTCACACATCTTCCATTCTTCTTCCTCATAAGATATGTATGTTTAGGAGAAGAAAACAAGTTCAAAATAAATAAACTACAAAGTTTTTATATACTACACCATATCTCGCACCTACCTCATTTACTCATCATAACTTCTTCATATATCACTTCACTCATAAAAAAAGAAATTACATCCCCTCTTTATGACATAATCATTCTCATTACTTTGCAAATAAACATTAAACGCATAAATATTTTTAAACTCAATCATCAACACATACTTAAACGCAATATAAACTTTTAATTATCTTCAATACATTCATAAACACTCAATTAACGTATATAAGTTATAAACATCATCTTCAACTATTAATAAACTGTTGTATAAACATAAACACCATTAAACGTTTAAAACTTTTTAAACGTTTAATTTCACTAAACGCTTAAAATTTTTCAACAATTAATATACAGTTACTGAAGCATAAACGTTTGGACATGCGTTTAAAAAAGTGGGCAGAATCCGCTACGGAGATATCACATACAATTATGCTTCTATTAAGAGCCCGGAGACCGCCAAAACATGGGTAAAGTGGGTACACCCCCCTGTAAATTCAGGCGGCCCCACATATTTAGTGAGGTTATGCTATAAATTGCCCGTTTTGAGTGGGAAAGTGGGGACTATGTACGAAAAGGTGGGTAAAGTGGGTCATTTTTAGTAGCATAAACCTTGATGTAAGCATATCCATGCCGGAAAAAAAGTTGATGCTTATATCGAGAGTCGACTGTACTGTATGTATGAATGAGCCTTGCCTTGATGCCCTCAATGGTACCGTCTGATGTTGCATGCATATCGTAATCGTAAGGATCGTGTCGCATAACCAGAAAATGAAGAGAACCGTCCAAAAACGCCACGCGAGAGGGTTACACTGGGGCCACCACATGCATTTCTACCATTGTATGAATCGAGTCCATGGACATGCCCTCCTCGGAGTCAGATAGCGGCAGCGATGAAGCTTAACAAGCTACCAGCAGTCAGGCCGCCCACAAGGCACATGCCCATGAAACCACCGGAAGCTTCGCGTTCGCTCTCGTCAACCATTTTGCCCGCAGCCATCATGCAGTTGGAGCTGAGCCAACCGTTGGACACTCCAAATGGTACTTGAACGAGCAGAAGATAGAACAAATCGCTGTGGACCACTGCACCTTTGCCGTTGATGTTGCAGAGAAGATACAGCGGCAGGAAGCCTACACGCAGTATGCTGATGACAAACAGAGCGAACGGCCGATGCTGTAAGGATATTAAGAGAGCGAGACCCCTTCCCGACAGATCGCCAAGGTTCCAGAAGAAGAATGCAAGTGGAACGAACGCTGCGGGCTGGAGCAGGAGCCCTCCTTTCTCCGATGGTGTGACAGACATTATCTTCGGCGTAACAACAGGAAACAACATGGTCACGGTGAAACATAGAAACACACCAATAGCAACCCAGTGCAGCTTTCTGAAGAGCGTTGTCATACTAACAACCCTCCGCGGCACGAAATCCGCTTCTTCTTCATTGCTGGTCACTGATGCAGTCAGATTCTTCGCCATCCGACTCTCAAGACTCATCTTGTGCCGATGAACGAGCGGGCGGAAAGCAAACATGGCCACGGTGGTGACGACCACAGCTGTAAGGAAGTAGATGAAACCCGCATTTGCTTTGTCTAGCTCGGCCGCTTTCGCTTCCTTGACAGCATCTGGTCGTGATGCGACGAGGATCGAAACCACCTGGACAAGGGATGGAAGCACGCCAGCGATACCTTGGCCGGCCATGATGGCCTGCAAGTATTCTGGCCGCTCAAAGCTCGAAGCAAGGGCGAGCGCGCCGTTCTGCATGAGTCCACAGGCCAATGCTGCTAATGTGACCATTACCAGCACAAAGGCAAGATAGCTCTTAGCCGCGACATCGAGAAATATCTTTGAAGATATAGTCAACAGCGTGAAGACCGCAACCGTAATATAGAGCGCGGACTTGACTCGGAAGGGATACGAGGCCGAGTCTTGCTTATTGGCTAAAATGGTCATGCTGCCAAGAGTTGTGAGTGTGTACACGGAGATGACTGCGGACTGAAAGTTCTGCAGGGCCCAGTCGTCTGTCTCGAAGCGGAACTGGAAGTATGGCGCGGCAGCAACGAACATGTTCCTATTCCATTTCGATCAGTCCATTATAGCCCTGAATATTCAGGGTGAGGCGAGCGTACCAGGCCCATAGCATGGCAACCCCAAGCACGGTGAAGATGCCGTACTCAACCCATGAGAAAGGTACTTCATATTCATCGTTGCTGTCGGGCCCCGGGGTTCCGCTCTCTTCATATAGAGGCTGGTATTCCTGCCCACCTGTCTCTCCATTTCTGAAGAGTGATCGTATGCGGTCCATTTTATGTGTTCGAGCGAGCCGAATGGTATAGATTTGATGGAATGCGCATAAGAGAAGGAGGAACGCCGGCAGCTGTAGGCGGATGCGCTGGTGGTTTATCTACTCCGTCTTATGGGCTCGGCAACGTGGTAGTGTTCGTAGTACGGAATACAGCAGGAGCGAGACCTTGAAATATTGGATCAGAGAATGTCGTTGGGTATTCTCTGACTTGAGGTCACGCTGAAGCCGCTCGTGACGACGGCGTGGTCACTTGAGATGGATGATGAAGGTGAAGGTTGCCGAGACGTGCTGTGCTGCTGGGTTGAGTGATGGCGGCAGCTTATTAGGCGGCTTATACGGATTACGCCCGGTACTTACGTACACAGGAACGGCACTGACAAAACAGGTACCTAATCTAATCTGTCAGCTGGTGTCTCCCAGCCAAGAGATAAGCTGGTAGTTACACTCCACTTTGTGCCTGTTGCGTTGTCACACCTTGGAGGCCGTCATTCACTGCGCAGGGGCCCTACAGAACCAGGAACGTGTGGTGACCGACAGCTTTGTGAGTTTCCCCTACCGGCACTGCTCTGCAAACCCCACCTACCGATTCAGACCTCTAGCCCCACGGATTACGGATTCCGGTATGTAGTAGGTGGGAATTCCGTATTCCGTTCACTGCCTCGCTAGCACCCTACTTCGATACCTCCTTACCATAGGCGGTTAGGGCAGGTACGATTTTGGCAACTTGGAAGAGTGCTCTGACGCAATTCGGCCTCTAGGCGGGCTTATCACTACCCCAGGGTCCTCATGATAAGCTCACGCTACCAATTTATCGGCGTATCAATACGGAATCTGTACGAAATCCGTAATCAATTACGTACTCTGTACGATGTCGGTACACTCCCGATGTGCCGCTTACACCGTAACAAGAAAGTACCGTACGGTTATCAATACGTTGCACAATCCGTATCGCGTACGGATACGGAATCGCAACTTTGCAGACACTAACGCTTCCCAGGGCCCACTAAAATTTTCCAACTCGACCTGTACCTGAACCATTCATACATACACCACAGCGAGGGCTTCAACCAGGTGAAGCATCCTCTCAACAACGATAACCCGGCAATTAGTTGCGCCTTGTATTCTACAATCGCCCTGATTTGTAGTATACAAATCCGCCAAGATGGTGTCACACAGGAATCGCACGGTGGCGCAAAAGACCGCCCGCGCCAAAGAGCGCAGAGAACGGCGATTCAACATGAAGAGGGAGGAAAAGAAGGACCCTGCTCTTAAGGCTGCGCGACTGGCGAAGAACAAGCCAATTACTCTGGACCAGAAGCGTGTTTGGGATGACGTCGACAACGAGGAGTTGACGAGCAGTGTGGACGTCCAGGCTCTCAGACGACGACGCATGCAGCAAGCTGAAGAAGCTGAGCGCCAGGAGTTGGAGAAGGCGCAATCAGGAGACGAGGAGCACGATGATGACGCCGATAGTATGTTGGATTCAGACTCGGACGAGGAGATGGAGGACAGGGATTCCGACGACGAAGCCGCTCCCAAGTCTCGTCCCAGACAAGGAAGTATTGCGCCATCGATAGCATCGACATCCAACATCGATCTTACGCCTGAATCACTCCTCGCCAAATTCCCTTCCCTTTTCTCAGAGAACTCTCGGCCTGCCGAGCCCAAAAGTGAGTCTTGCCTGAGAGAATCCAGGATTCTGTTCTAGCAACAGATTGAATCCTTCAACTGTGTCACATTTTGATGAGGGTATCATGCTAACTCGCAATGCAGTCTTAATTACGACCAGCTTAGATTCAACATTACACGATGTGGCGCGCATCTTCGAGAGTATCATACCTAATTCGAAGTATGTTCGCCGGTCGGCACACAAATACGTAAGTCATAGTCGCAGTGAGACATCATTCGGAATCTCACTTCTACAAAGCGCGAAGAGCTTGTTGCTAACGTCAAAACCGCAGGCCCACAAGTACAGTGTTCGCGAAATCGCGAAGTTTGCTGAGAACCGAGGATACTCATCACTTCTCGTCATACGCGAGGATAACAAGAAGCCGATTGGTCTGGATGTTATTGACATTCCTTCCAAAGTCGCGTTTCATTTCAGTATAAGTTCGTGGGTGGAAGGCAAGAAGCTGGTAAGTACTATTCATGTGCTATTCCGCCCCTGAAAACCCTCATTTCGAGGTGTTTCTGCCCGTTGCAGGGCTCCTGAATTATTCTACCATTCAGCGGATTACTGACTGAGCTCTGATATTCAGCCCGGACACGGTAATGCGACAAATCATTACCCTGAGCTGTTGCTCAACAACTTCACGACGCCCCTTGGTTTGGTCACAGCCAAGGTCCTGCAGACTCTGTTCCCGGCCACACCAGAGCTGAAGGGACGACAGTGTGTCATGTTCCATTCCAGCAGAGACTATATCTTTTTCCGGAGACATCGATATGTCATCAGAGAAAAGAGGGCCACCGAGAAGAGCGTGGTCGGAGCGGATGGAAAGGAGATGCGCGGTGTTGAGAATCTTCGTGCCGGTAAGTCTACATCATTTCCATAAGTACGGTCTTGTCGAACAAGATGGTCTCAAGATGGTCTATGAACTGTCGGCAATTCAATACGTTTCGGTACTAATAACTCTACTCTGCAGGTTTACAAGAACTTGGCCCTCGATTCACACTCAAGGTACGTATCTTATAATCTTTTACCCGGATTTTACAACTTGCCAAGTGCTGACCCGTCTACCTATAGCTGCGCCGTATAGATAAGGGAATTGGTCGGGCTGGTAGCGATCCGAACGACCCTACCCACTGGGAATGGAAAGCCAAGATGGAGAAGGACCGCAAGCGGTTTAATCTGTAAACAACTGCTGGGGTTCTTTACCTCATCTACCGGGTTTCAACTTCTGTGGTGTGACAAGACCGGTTACAGTTGGGGTTCTTTCCTACAACCAGGGAATGGGAGAAGCATTGATGGTGGCTGTCAGCACCAAACCAACGGCAGCTTCTTTCTGGCCGTCGATTCAACGGAGGGAGTTGATCACGTGCCTCGGGGCATCACAGATTTGACGAGCCGAACTGGGCCAGGGGATGCTATAAATCAGCATAGGTGGTCTACCTTTTTCTCGTACGATACCTCTTATTGTAACGTTATTAGTCGGGTATCCTGTCTTCTCGGCGTCGGTTAATTGCAGTCCTTTTCAAGAGCCTTGTCTTTGCTTGCCAGACTTACGCTCGTCTTATGATTTCCGTCAGGAGATCTCTCGGGAAGCAGTACTCACGTAACTTCTAACCGGAATCATGAGATGATACATGATGTACGTAGCCGGTGAGTTACGGACTTAAGATGACTCCGTCTCCATCAACGCCGAAAACAGCATCGGAGGATCATGAGTTCCTGCTCACCCATACGTAAGTCGTTCAACACAGCAACGACACACGACAAAGCTCAGCATCCAGCCTCCAAGAGGAACAGACATCAGACTCCAAACTTATTATATGACGTTGCCCTGCTACGTAAGCGATTTGGTGTATTGATTACGACCGTCATCAACGTCCCTCTACTCATCGAATCCATCGACCATTATTCTCGAAGGAAGGCATCAGGACTTATTAAAGATTACCAATCGCTGACAAGAAAAAATCCGAGGCTACAGCGATTCCTCGGAGGGAACAGACTCACGGTATTCCACGCATACGTGGTAGTACTCGTCTGGTCGTAATCCATACCGGTTGTTTGTCAGTTCTAGAGGCCCGGCCATCCGTAGTGTAAAGCTTACAGCTCGTATCTGTGTCTCCCATCTACGTATGCATCGAGCCGCAATTGTGTTGCAATCGAGAGAGAAAAATCTATTTATACACACCTCATCCCTTTTGTAATCCGTAACAACAAAGCCTTGCCAGTGCGCTTACACCAACTGTCACGCTGTCACCTGCAATCCGTGAATGACTGTAACTTCCTCCATGCATAACGTGAGGTCGTAGATTTGCCTACTGACCTCCACAACACAGTCCACGATCAGAGGATCTGCACATAGGCAACGCGGTACACAGTGTCGTCGTGACCATCTTCATACGCGTATCTTCCTAGTTTAGCCCTGATGGTCTAGCGTACCGGTAATTAAACCCCCTAAGCAGATATTTACACTAGGGCCTGGCCGATATTACTAACCGCACCAGGCATGTTCACTATCAAATTTAGTTAGTGCGCGCTACTAAACGATTACTTTTGGGGATATTCCCGCCGTATCGGGATTTCTCGCTGGGGAGAGGTTCAGGTTGTCCAGCCCAGTCGTAAGGGTAGGGTTCGATTGCTGTCGAAGGTGCGGCAGGCCAGACGCGAATGACGCCCAACACCATCGGGTTGCTTGTTTCACGTATGAAAGAGAATTGTCATGGTGTGAAGGATGGACGGGCATTGGTGGCATGATGGAAAGGACAGACAGTACGGCGTTAAGCAGGACACTATGCTGCCGGGTACAGCGACAAGGCTGGTGCGACAGATCCAAGGCGACATTGGCTTGCATTTTAGACCGGACAATAGGTCGCCTTGCCCCAAGCTGCGGTGGCAGGTATTCGAGAGCACAGACAGAAGGGATTGACATACGGTACTACTGCCATCCGAGCTGCAGCCGGAGACGGGAGAGGGCGATCAAGTGAGTCACTAGTTCCGTCAGAGCTTTGGCAATGGACCTTGGTGGAGACTTCGGTGGTACGCGGACCGCACACCCTGTCGGCACGGGTGCGAGACGTGATCTGTTCGGTGCAAGGGAATTGGCGATGGAAGCAGTCTTTATCATATTAGTTCCGACATGTCGGAAACGGAGACGGCCAAGACAAATGCGTTCTTGACGACTCGAAAGACATCCGGCATCGAGTTGCCGATATGGACTGCGGCTGCCGATGTCTCCCGGGTCCCGGGGCCGGACCGGACTTGAGTGGCGGACACCAAGAACCGTGGGCTACGCTAACATTCGAATAGCCCGAGCTGTTGCCGCCGGGAAAAGCTCCAAAAGAGACCTAACGTGCCCTCGGAATAGTAAGGTGAGTGCTGCATTTATGCACAGAACAATCTGTTGGTAGAGACGTAATGCTCATGATGGCTTCATGTTCGGCGGCCGCGGCGTCGCGGATTCACGCGCGCTTGCAAAGCCAAGCGGCCGCATTGTCGGCGAGCGAAGAACCCCTGTCTGGCGGATAAGCGGTAAAAAAGCGTCCAAGAAAAAGGAAGAATCGTCGACACCGCTTCAAGTTAAACCTACCGGACCCTGGTCCTTCTATCACCGTACAGTACGATAGAAACATGACACTGTCGCGGTTTGAGCAGGAGATACCTTCTCTAGTGAAAATAGTACTTTGCAAGCCCGGATTGAAGCCAGAATTACTGGAGGGCTTAGTCAAATCCAGGTACAGCAGGAACGGTGAAGGTATCGTCACGAGAACAGGCACGCACCGTTCCTACAGTGTTACACAGTACAAACTCCGAGCACTAGAAGGCTGGTAGTTCTTACATCATATGTAACATGCCTTCGCATTACATACTCTTCACTGCCTACATACCAGCGCATTCCCAAAATCGTCTCTACCTTACGTGCCTTTGAACGTGAGCCGGATTGGCCGTAGCTCCTCTGCCTATGCGTCAGACAAAGATTCAGGCCACTGTTCAGGTACCACGCTAGAAGTCAGATCCACCTCCCATGCTGAATTTAGCTTAGTCATCCAATAACTGGTGCTGATTGGCAAAGTCTAATACACGGGCGGGGCTGGTCTAAGCCGTGAACGGCATAGCGACCCCGCGCTAATATATGTTCGGATTAAGTGGTTCAAGTCGTACGGCTTGATGGGACCCTGTTGCGGTGCAAGAGGCACTCCAGAGCCATAACTCTCGACTTTACGGCTGGTTTAGCGAGTGTTGTTCTACGGTTAGGTGGTGGTCGTTACCACTCACCAGGCATGTTTTCCATACGCAGAGGTAGGTAGCATTCCGTAGGGTAGGATGTCGTTGTTAATAACGGCATACGTAACAATTGGAAAGGCCGTACGGAATGCAGACCCTCACAGGTACGGAACACCGGAGACAAACTGCATCTTATACAATGTCGTATTCGATGAGAAACAACACCACCTCGTAGCATTTGAGAGACTCCCAAATCATACCTAGACCTCCTACAAGGTGCGGCCTGAATTCTCAGTCATGCGCTGTAACAAAGCAACCTTACAAAGAGCGAGCTGTGTGGGCAGGCTCGACACGAGTACAAGTAATCCGCACCTGCCTCTTGTAATCCGTAGTGTAGGTTAGGTAGTGCAGCAAATGAGGTCCGCTGATACCGGGCAGGTAGGTACTGTACACGATGCACCGTGAATCGTACTGTACGTAGGTACCGAGCTTTTGGACCAGCGCGCAGCGCAAATAACGTAGTGCAGCGTAGTGTACACGTGTAGTGTCCCCTGAATCCCCTAATAATACCCACTATAAGTTGGCGTTGGAGTGAGAGGGGCAGGGCCGCAGGGGCTACGGCGGAATACAGGCGGTTGCGTTGCTGTTCCCAAGAGTGGTCCCTCCAGCTTCCAGCCAATCCTTCGAGACCCCCCACCAACATCGACCCTCCTTCACCCCCTTTGGAACAATAATAACATCCCCTTTCTATTCCAATCGTCAGCCTAGCTTTCTCTGCACAACCACATACCACCAACCTACTGCTATCTTCCACTCCATTCGTGCATCTGCGTCGAGACGACGACAAGCCGATGATCCGCGAATAGACTGATCTTGGGGATTGTCCGCACTTCCCAGGCAAGGATACCTAACAATTAACGACTGACATTTCGATTCCACTCTCGATCTGGCCGCCGTAGTCAGTCAAGTCGCCGACCCTACGGAATAGTACGCTGCGAAGGAGGATCGCATCTGATCCTCACCGGTGACCAGCCTCAACCCAGCGCCGTTTCGGCCGGACGAAAGCCCAAACGGTTCTCTTCCCTCATCGTCAACCCGATCAGCTTGGGATATTCCACCCTTCTGCCTTGTGTGTCGAGAGCCGCTCGTATTTCTCTTCAGAGACCGAGTTCTGGACGCATTCGTCCCAAGATTTATTCGCGGCTTACGTTCATGGCAGAAACCCCCCCTGGTGCCCTCTAGAGACCGTCGACCCCCCGTTCGTTCCCACCCCTTGATTTCTGTCGCCGTTCATTTCGCCTGCTCGATTGTGGATGGTATTAGACCATAGAGAGGCCGCCGTTCTTCCTGTAGTTTTGCCTTCCCCCCAAAGAACGCTCAGTCCCTGAATGCTCTATTTGTTTGTTTGTTTGCTTTATCGAACCCAGCCCCCCCATTACATCCTCCGAGCCACACGAGTAGTCCACATCTCTCGCAATGGCGGCGCCGAATAGGTATGTGTATTCTTCTATCGACTAGTCTCTGGTGTCTTGTCACGCCTACCCATGCGCGCTTGTATATGCGCGGCATGGAGTAGTGGCTCTGTCCGCGCAATGCTTCACCTGTCGTGTTTTGGCTGTGCATGGCAGGTCGCGTTATGGCTGCAACAATTCACCGCAAAGCTTGCGATAATTCTTCCAAACACCTTCTCAGACACAATGGCTAACCGTGTGCTTGCGATGACAGCGCATATTCGAACAACCAGTTCATGAACCCTGGTCCGGCACCCCAGCCCCCCGCCGACCGGCCTCGCCTTAATATAACTCCTAATACCAGTGTACCAGGAAGCATGTCTAATCCCGTCGGCTCGCCCATAACGCGCACCGCCGCTTCTACATACACCGGTTCGACGATCTCACTACCTCTAGCGCGCGAACGATCGAATCAGGCAGACGCCTCGGGCAGCACAGCCGTCATCAAGGAAGGATACGCACAGGTAAAGGAAAGCCGCAACTTCATCCAGCCATGGAAGCAGAAATATCTAGTGCTACGAAAAGAGCACCTCGAGTTCCTCAAGGCCGAAGGTGGAAAGCTATCCTACACCTTGTATCTTAAGGATGTTATCAACGTCGGAAGAGTCGAGGCTGCAGGCACCATGTTTGAGATTAAGCGACACCTTGGCGGCTCATCCAACAGTCCCGGAGACGACGACGGATCGACCAGATCCTTACAGATAAGAGTCAAGTCCGATGACGATCTCTATGACTGGATGGATCTTTTGTATGGCAGATGTCCAACTATGGGAGGAGTTAGTAACCCAACCAACTTCTCCCATGCGGTTCATGTTGGCTTTGATCCTCAAACTGGCCAGTTTGTCGGATTACCGCCTGAGTGGTCCAAATTGTTAAACTCTTCGGCTATTACCAAAGAGGATTACGAGAGGAACCCTCAGGCTGTATTTGAAGTCCTAGACTTCTATTCTGATCTGACCAAACGAGCAGAGAACCCACAGCAATATTCCGGCCTGCCCAATGCTCCGGCCGGCCAGACGAGCAAGCCGCTTGATTATCATGCCGGAGGTGCGTCCGTTGCTCCGCCTCGGCCACCGCCTCCCCAGCAGGGTATACCCCTGAGACCAGCGCCGCCCGAGAACCCAGCCCAACGTCTACAAACACAGAACATATCGGCCTACACGCCATCTGATCCAGTTCGTGACGAGCAGCGTTTGAAGCTGGAGCGGCAAAGAGAGATTGAGGAACAGAACCGGCGCGACCTGGAAGCTTACAACGCTTCAATTCCTCAGAAGAAGACCTCGCTGGCCAAACAGGAGATTGGCGGTGGCTACGGCGGTTCTGCACCCTCGGAGCGGTATAACCCGTCCCGGGCCGCACCTCCCGCTCCAAAGCCCGCCAACCAAGCCAACGGACTCCGTGAGAAGCAACGGCCCGCCCCGCCGGCACCTACCACCTCATCCTCCAGACCACCGCTGAATCAAATCGGCACGAGTGGTCAGGGTGGCCAAGCACGTTCGCGCAATGATCCGTCTTCTCCAACATCTATGTACCCCGATGGCCACTCGCAACAGCGGACGAATGGTCAGGTCCAGTCGCCATCCCGCATTCCTGGTCCTGCTGTCAAGCCGTTGAATGTTCCTGCGAAAGCAGCTCAAACTCAGCAGTCTGACAGTGTCAAGGCTGCTGAAGCTGCCCTTACGGCAAAGCCGCCTCCCGAGCGCAAGCAAGATGTTAGAATGTCGACCATGTCTGAGAAAGAGGTTATGGCCAAGTTGATAGAAGTCGTGTCTAAAGAGGACCCGAACCTATCTTACTCCAAGCAGAAGAAGGTAGGCCAGGGAGCCTCTGGTTCGGTATATGTGGCGAAAGTCAAGGAGACTGCTACATCGCCGGTTGCTCGGGAAGTTCTTCGCAACTTTGGATCTCGGGCCCAGGTTGCTATCAAGCAGATGGACTTAGCGCTCCAGCCTCGCAAGGAGCTTATTGTGAACGAGATTATGGTCATGAAGGATAGCAAGCACCGCAACATTGTCAACTTCCTTGACGCTTTTCTCCGCAACAACAATGCCGAGTTGTGGGTTGTCATGGAATACATGGAGGGTGGTGCTTTGACCGACGTTATTGACAATAACTCGACGATCACTGAGGAACAGATCTCAACGATCTGCCTTGAGGTAAGTGCTAGATCTCCTCGTACTGTGCGGACCATGTTGCTAACGATATTCTTTTCAGACCTGCCGTGGTTTGCAGCATCTCCACTCTCAGAATATCATTCACCGTGATATCAAGAGTGACAACGTCCTGTTGGATGCTCGCGGTAACGTGAAGATTAGTGAGTCATATATACTCTTTCGTTTTCTGTTGAACGCGTGTAGCTAATCAGATCTTGTACAGCTGATTTCGGTTTCTGCGCCAAACTTACGGAGACGAAGTCGAAGCGAGCTACTATGGTTGGAACACCGTACTGGATGGCCCCCGAAGTCGTGAAGCAGAAGGAGTACGGCCCTAAGGTCGATATCTGGTCCCTGGGTATCATGGCCATTGAGATGATCGAGTCTGAGCCCCCCTACCTTAATGAAGAGCCTCTCAAGGCCCTCTACCTCATCGCCACCAACGGCACGCCACGTCTGAAGAAACCCGAAAAACTCAGCAAGGAGCTGAAAGGTTTCCTCTCCGTCTGCCTGTGCGTTGACGTCAAGAGCCGTGCCTCTGCAGATGAGCTCATTCGGCACGAGTTCATGAAACACGGTTGTCCCTTGCCCAGCCTTTCCGAATTGCTGGCCTTCCGCAAGCACGCCAAATAAACAACAACCCTTTGATGAATACCGATACCCCCGAAGTTTAGACTAACTTAATGATGTGTGAGGCTAATGGCACAAGACGGCATGAGGACGAGGTTGGTGTGCGCTTTCTGGGAATGGAAATCCTGTTTACCCCCGCTTGGTGTTGTGGAAACGTTTGGGTGGTTAGCATAACAAGCAAACAAAAACGGCTTTTCACCAGCAAGCAAGAAAAAAGTCCACGGAAATTTGCAAATGGGGGAGGGGAGAAAACCTGATGATGAAATGTTTTAGGGGAAAGGAGAGGCAAACCAACAACGATTAGTAAAGGTCTCCCCTTTTCTTTTCTTTTTCTTCTCTCCCATAGCAAACTTTCAACGACTTTTCTACTACTACTCTTATCATAAATGCTGGCGAGGATGATGAAACCCACCCCCGTTTGTTTGGCGTTTTATATATTCGGAACGAACGATAACGCCGATCTGGTCCGGTCTTACGGTAGCAGCTCCCCCTCCCTCCGTTGGTGTTGTGGTGATGAATGAATGGTGGTTGTGGTCAGATTTTATGTAAATTCGCACAAAAAAATCCAAACTCTTGCTGTAGATAAAACCTGGTGTTCTTGATCTTTGATGTGACTGTGATGTGATGTGCGTGTTTCTGGGACGTAGGGATTCGAGCTATGTTTCGGAGAGATTTGACTCCGATCTGACTTACTGAAGGGTTTGAGATGAGATGCTCGAGACGATTATTGAAGACAATCTTATCACTGCCGTCTTACAGGAGTTACCGGTTCATCTCGTGATAGTTGACGTAGGTGAGGTAGCTCAGTAGGTGTCTTACGTGCTCGACTCGATAATCAAGGTCCGCTAAGTAGGATCACATCACGTTCTCATTCACAAAGGGACATCCAGACTGTAAAGTTATCATAATCATTATTCATCAATCTATTTCTTTCTTTCTATGTCATTCTTGTCGCTACACAGCGCTTTCGTACACAAAGAAACCATATCAAAGATGCTAACAGTAACTACAAGCAAATAGGGGCTGCTTACCGAATTTCCATCCCAAACCCAAGGTGAAGCCTATGTATCTAGAAGATAGTAAGAAGGATAGTGTACATTACCGCTGGTCATTCTTGTGATGATGGCTCATCCCGCCGGCTTGGTTCACCGGTAGGCGCGGCAGCGGAGCCGGTCGCCCCCGACCTGTTAGGTGTCTGTAGGTCCGAATGGTTTGCGGCTGTCGGGGACCGATTAGGGCATGCTTTGGGCTTGCTGCTGCATAGGCTGGGGAGCCTGATCACAATGTTGAACGCATGGCGCCGGTTGTTTCATCTGAGGTGCCGTGTGAGTCTGCTGCAGGGCCTGGTTACTCTGTTGCGCGCAAGGTGCCATTGTCTGAGGCGCGGCGGCGTGAGTCTGCTGCATAGGTTGGGGAGCCTGATTACACTGCTGAGCACCAGATGCCATCATCTGGGACTCAGCGGCGTGAACCTGCTGCTGATGTTCTTCCAAAGATGGGAGAATTGGATACCTTACCTGACCGTTATCACACCCGTCGAACACGGCCGGCTCGCCCGGTCTAAGCGACGCGATGTAGATACGTTCCACTGGGTCTGTGTATGTCTTGAAGAACACCGCTTCCGGATTGAAGAATCTCTCGAACAGGACGCCTCCGAGATCCTCGCCGATAAACCCGGCGTCATTGGGGTCAGACCACGGCCCCCCTGGTTGCTGACCGGGCTGCTGTTGCTGTTGCTGTTGGAGCAGCAGTTTCTGTTGTTGTTGCTGTTGAAGCAACAATTGTTGTTGTTGATGCCCTTGCAGTAGTTGTAGCTGTTGCTGTAGCAGCAGCTGTTGTTGAAGCAGCTGTAGTAGCTGCGGTTGCTGTGGGTGCATCGATGGCAGGGGTTGCATCGATTGTTGCTGCTCAAGCTGTTGTTGCGGCTGCTGCGGCTGTTTCTGCAGCAGTTGTTCTTGGAGTAGCTGTTGCAGCTGTTCTTGCTGTTGCTGCTGCTCTTGGAGCAACTGTTGCTTTAGTTGTTGCAAGTTTTGCTGTTGCTGGTTCTGCTGCGGCTGCTGCGGACACTCCGGTTGTTGGCATGGAGGTTGATGTTGTTGCTGGCATGCCTGTTTTTGTTGCTGACACTCTGGTTGTTGGCATGGCGGTTGATGTTGTTGCTGGCATGTCTGTTTTTGTTGCTGACACGCCGGTTGTTGGCATGGCGGTTGATATTGTTGCTGGCATGCCTGTTTTTGTTGCTGACACTCTGGTTGTTGGCATGGCGTCTGATGCTGCTGCTGGCATGCCTGTTTCTGTTGCTGACACTCCGGTTGTGGGCATGGCGTCTGATGCTGCTGCTGGCATGCCTGCTGTTGCTGCCGCTTCTGCAATAATGTTGGCAAGACTTGTTTCAAAAGAACATGCTCTAGAAACGGACCATCTTCCGTTATGTAATGAATGATATTGGGCGGAAGCTCATCCATGACAAACCATTGAGACCGGACAGATTCTGGAGTTCGTGGGCGTGGTGCCTGGCCATCGGCGGGATTATACTCGGCAAAGACATACGCGTAGGTTAGGTGCTTTATACCACCATGATCGCGGGTAAACTTGATGCCAAGGATGTTGAGTTGACACGGAGTGATTCCATACTCCTCCTCTGCCTCGCGAAGGGCCGTGGCAAGTGGTGCTTCCTCCAAGGAAGCGGCTTCGCCACCGATGAAGCTCCAGGTTTTGGAGTTCGCGACCATGGAAGATCGAAGGTCAAGCAACAATTCCAGCTTCGACTGTGCGTTCAGTCGGACTAGAACCATGCCAGCAACAGGGATATTGGACCGGTGAATGTGGCCCGACCGACACCTGACATTACTCTGTTTGACAAAGGGCTGCTGGAATTCACTCAGCCAGCTTTCAGAAGCCTTAGCCATGTTGTTGGAGTGGTCCATTGTGTTGTCCAAAAAGATGTCACCGTGATGCCTGAGGTAGAGCTGTTGGACACTTTGCTACGATGAGCTTGGTGAGAGATGGTGATGGACGATTTGAGCAGACGACGGCTGCCCCTTATTTATGTCCCTTGGGCCTCACCGTGGGTGCAAAGATATGAGACATCGACAAAGAGATTGTGTTGGTGAACAACATCCCGTTTGATATACACATAGTTTCAGCTATGGAGAAGAAGACACTAGGTAACAAAGGACAATGAGCTTCGTTGTTGTGTACTTGTAAGAGTTTTTGATAGGAAGTAGGTAGGGAGAGGAAGATGTTCTTTCATCTCGGACTTCTCCCGTGATGGGGTATGTGGTTAACCGTATTCAGATGTTCGTTACGCGTAAAGTCTTGGATAGATGCAAGAGTGCTCTTAGTTATTCATCTAACGCGTCTGATCCTTATCTGACCCGCTATCTAAGTACATAGCGCGAAATGGATTCGTTCAGCCTCGCCGTCGCCCAGAGACAGGCTAGGTACCGAGGTACATCCTACGTCGTGCTTTCCCATGTTAAATCCACGCTAACTGGTAAGGCAACTCCCCATTGTGGAATGTACCTTCCTACCTGCGATACGTACTACCTACCAGGTATCTTCTAACCTGACCTTACCTTCCACCTACCATTTCATCTTCCTACTTCCCATCTTCCATCTTTCATCCTCCACCACACATCCCCGACCTCTTGTTCCTCATCACTCAAGTGTATTGGCATTCTCCCCTTCCCATCCACGACATATCTAATCCTTTAATTCTCTAATTGTCGTGCGATTGGGAGCTCTCAGCATCTACATTTCACCGCTCCATCTATCTTTTCCTCCCTCCGACGTTTGTCGGACTCGCAGGTCTGCCGACGCTGGCGATGACTGCGGCATCACAGCTCTAGTTTCAGGCTGTGTCTCTCTGACATTCCCCTTCGTTCTACATCGCCATTCACCCTAACCAGCCGTTCGAGATTCCAATCAGCATCGATACTCGTTTCCGTGGCTCACAATGGCCACCGCAACTACCGCCCGCCTCAATGGCGCGACTAACGGCGCGACCAACGGCACACCATCTACCCAGACCTCCCGCAAGCGGTTTTCAGACATTGCAGGTACGATTGAGGTTCCCGTTCAGGAAGACGACGATTTTATCAACGTCGAAATCGACCTAAACAATCTCGTTGACGACCCGACCGAACTTTGCGAAATGTTCGAAAATGAGCGCACTCCGCGTCTCTATTGGATGACGATAGCCCTTGCCTACGCGAAGCAGGGCAAGACCGACCGTGCTATCGAGGTCCTGAATCGTGGAAGCAATGCGATGCAGGATACACCACTTGTGGAGAAGCTCAGTCTTATCAGTTGTGCTTGCTGGATGTATTTGCGCAAGAGTCGAGAAGCGCCTCGTCTCGCCCCCGAGGGTGTTCTGTTGTCTGAAGCTAAGACGAAAGACTACTATCTACAATTGGCCACCTCTTCGTTAAACGAGGCTTCCCGCATTAACCCTTCTTTTCCGCCACTATTCTTGGCGCGCGGCGTTTTGCAGCTGCTGAAGGCCTCACTCCAGGCTCCTTCTAAGGCTGCTGGAAATGGACCCCTCGATCAGGCCAAAGCCGAACTTCTAAAAAGTGCGCTGAAGGCCTTTGAGCAGGCCAGCAAGGTATCGCAAGGCAAAAACATGCTCGCTGCTCTGGGCAGGGCTCGGGCATTGTATGGCCTTGGAAACTACAAAGACGCCTTGACTGCATATCAGGATGTTTTGTTGAAGATGCCGGATCTTGTCGACCCTGATCCGCGTATTGGTATCGGATGCTGTCTCTGGCAACTCGGCTACAAGGATGACGCAAAACAAGCGTGGTTACGCTCTGTTCAGCTTAACGCCGAATCCAAGGCCATTGTACTCCTGGGTCTATACTATCTCGACGCCAGCTGCAAGGTGCCTACCCACAGCCCCGAGTTCATCCAGTTCTACAAGAAGGCCATGACCGAGTACACCCAGAAGTCATTCAAAATTGACAAAAACCAACCCCTAACATGCGCCACCTTCGCGAGTTACTTCCTATCGAGCAAGAGCTTTTCTTCCGTAGACTCGCTTGCGAACAAGGCGATTCAATATACCGATGTCAATGCCATTGCAAGCGATGGGTGGTATTTGCTTGCCAAGAAAGAGCACTACAAGGGGAATGTAGAAGTGGCCACAGACTACTATCGGCGCGCCGATGAAGCCAGAGGAGGCCTTGAGAAAGGTTATCTCCCTGCAAAGTTTGGCATTGCGCAGCTGTCTGTGCTCAATAATGATCTTGGCGAGGCAAAGCTCCGCCTGGAGAAAATTATCCAGCCAGCTGGAAAGCACGAACGTAATTTTGAAGCTATGATCCTCTTGGGCACTCTGTACGCAGAAGAAGTTTTTGCAAATCAGTTTGCCGCTAGCAAAGAGGACAAATCGGCCGAAATGCGCAAAGCTATCGAGTATTTGGAGCAAGTCCGCACAGCGTGGAAAGATCCCAAGAAGAACCTCGCGCCTGATTCTTCCATTCTGTTAAATCTCGCTCGGCTCTACGAGAAAGCTCAGCCAGAGAAGGCACTCCAATGCCTTCTTCAAGTGGAACAGCTTGAATTAGATCAGATCATTGCCTCGGAGCATCCCGATGAAGCCGCCGAAGATGCACCCGACTTGCGTAGTAAACTCAGGAAAAACCTGCCGCCCCAGTTACTTAATAACATCGGATGCTTCTATTTCCAAGCTGAGAAGCATGATCGCGCGACCGAGATGTTTCAGGCCGCGTTAAGCTCTTGCATGCGCATCGGCGATAAGGGCGAAGACATCGATACGGACGCTTTGGTTACGACCATCAGTTTTAACCTTGGTCGAAGCTATGAATCGCAGGGGCTCACCGACAAGGCCGTAGAGGTCTACGAGCAACTTATTGCCCGTCATGATGATTACACAGATGCCCAGGCTCGTTTGGCGTACATCAAACTACGCAAAAACCCGAACAAAGAGGGCCCCGACGCTGTTGCGAAACTCTACCAGGCAAACTCGGCTGACCTGGAGGTTCGCTCCCTGTTCGGCTGGTATCTCGGCCGAGTTTCTTCGCGAAAGAAGTTTGCCAATGTCAACGAAGAACCCGAGCTGAGACACTACAAGCATACCCTTCAAAACTACGATAAGCATGATCGGTATGCCTTGAT
Source organism: Xylariaceae sp. X170 (assembly GCA_028637755.1). Taxonomy (NCBI): domain Eukaryota; kingdom Fungi; phylum Ascomycota; class Sordariomycetes; order Xylariales; family Xylariaceae; species Xylariaceae sp. X170. Next base: position 124,457 of record JAJFDJ010000085.1, read on the forward strand.
TGGAATGGGTAATCTTTATCTGATGTCTGCGAGAGAAATGCGCCGCGACACAGAGCAGGATCGACAAAAGAGATCTACTGTTTACACTCGAGCGGTTGAATTCTTTGACAAGGCACTACAACTAGATCCCAAGAATGCGCACGCAGCTCAGGGCGTAGCAATCGCGCTGATTGAAGAAAAGAAAGACCACAGCAATGCCCTGCCAATTTTCCTTAAGGTGCGAGAAACCATCAAGGATGCCAATGTCTATATCAACATTGGTCATACCTATGCCGAACTCCGCCAGTTCTCCAAAGCGATCGAGAACTACGAGATTGCATTGTCCAAAGACGGAAAGCAGAACGATGCAAGTATCCTGGCATGCCTGGGACGCACGTGGCTCAACCGGGCCAGGCATGAACGAAGTCTTGAAGCCTTCAATACCGCCCTGAGCTATGCGAAGAAGGTACGGCAGTCGTGAGCCTAGTGATTATATGATGAGAACTAAGCTAACTGTATGTTTAGGCCCTTGAAGTGTCGCCAGAACAAGTGCATTTCAAGTTCAACGTGGCATTCGTTCAGATCCAGTTGGTTCAGCACATTATGAGTGTGCCCGAAACACAGCGCAATATAGGACAATTAGAGGAAGCGATGAACGGTCTCGAGGAAGCTATCGTGGCCCTCGATGAGATCGCTCAGCACCAGCAACCTCCCTACCCCCGAGTCGATATTGAACAGCGAGCTAACATGGCTCGGAACACTCAGCGCAAACAACTGGGTCGGCAGATTGAAAGCCAAAAGGAGTACGAGGAGAAGAACAAGGAAAAGATTGCCATTGTTCTCGAGAGACGAAAGGCTGACGCGAAACGACGCGAGGAGGAACGTCAGCAGGCGCTTGCCAAAGAGCAAGAGAGACAGGAGAAGATCAGAAAGGAGCGTGAGGAAGTGGCCGCCAGGGAACGAGAACGTGATGAGGCAAGGCAAGCCGAAGAGGAGGCTGAATTGACCACAGATTCGGAGACCGGCGAGAAGGTCAAGCGCAAACGTAAGCCCAAGCCACGAGCTACGGCTGCGACTGCGACCGCGGACCAACCAAAACAACCCAGAGTCCGTACACAGAAAAAGAAGGTCAAGCGGGATGAGGAAGAGTCCGAGGACGACAATCAGCCCAAGAAGAAGCGGCGGCTGGCTAAGAAGGACAATAAGCAGTATAAATCTGCAGAGATTGTCGTCGATAGCTCAGATGAGGATGGAGCCGGTAAGGCACGCGAACGGTCTGACCGAGCGAGTGAAAATCGCAGCTCCCCGCTTTCTGAACTTGATGCCTCCATGGTCGAGGCGTCTCAGCCTATGGACGTAGACGAGACAGCCGACCATGACGAAGATGAGGAAGAGCAAACTGCTACGCGAGCCACCACGAAGCGTGCTAGACGGGGTCGGGTTCTGGACGATAGCGATGACGAAGACAACGAGGAGGTCACGGCGGAAAGCCCAGCCAAGGCTGAAAAAGCAGCCACTGATAGCGATGGTGAAGCTGGCGCAGCCGATGTCGCCATGACCGACGCAGGCAAAGATGATGAGGAAGAGTAAATTGTACACTACACAAACCAGAAAAAAGCGACAAGCAGCTGCTGGAAGCATTATTGAAAAACCAGCTGCGTTTTGCGTAAGGGGCATCATGTGTTCTGGTCGAGAATTCCACGAGACATCAGGAAAGAAGAGAATACTGCACAGGCTAGGCGCTAGGGCGAAGTGCTTCATTTCGGGTTAGGGATCAAAAGCAGGTAGAGTGAGTCAGTCAGTGTACTGCGTACTTCGTAGGTAGCTGAGATGGCGTCTGTATGCATCAGCGAGCCGGAGTCAATTGAGGAACTTTACTCTTAGAAATGATTGAAGTGACACTGGTATCGTGATTGTGTGAACAATGATGTGACATGGTATGTATAGCAAGTGATTCACGAATGCCGATGTATAGGGGCGACGAGGGTCAGATGAAGGTGAGTCGACTTGTCTTAAAACAGGATGTAATGAAGAATAGGATGAAGGACTCGAGCTGATTATGTTCCCCGGAGCGATAGTTCACCGCGACGAGGTTGCAGGCTGCTTTCGGTGTTAGGGGTAAGAGGCAGCGCCGCGAGAACGGTGGGCCAGAGAGGATGGAATTGTGATGAATGAGGAGTTCATTTTGACTGCCTGTTTGAAGGTTTATGAGATGCGTTGGAGGTCAAATAGGAGACATTGCTTAAGATGTTGTCTTACCCCTATACGCCTCATGGATATATGTGCCTCATACTCTGCCTTCCGTATCTATTCTCGTAGACCAACTGGAAGTGTTCCAATCTGGCTATACTTGACCTACCAGCTATGCGTTTTATATTGGTCTCGTCGAAGTGTTTACAATATTTCGTGGGTGTTTTGATCGTGAGAGCTGGTAAGGCATCGTATCACGGTGATGAACATACTCAACTCGGCTGTTCTACCTAGAGCTATCCAAGTCTGATCACTACTCCACATAGATCTTATCAAAGGTTATATAACAAGTCAATGACATTAAAGTAGGACTCAATGCCGCAATATATACTACTCCTGTTTCTACTCGTCTCCCCGTACTCTCCAACACCAAGCTGAGACGCCACAACGCCATGGCATCCCATCTAGGACTCAAGTCGCGTTACATCTACATATGAATCTCATCAAATGTCACAATCATAGAAGCCAGTATTATGGGACCGCGAGAAGCGGCATTATCAATTGAAAAAAAAAGTGCGGCTGCCCGCAACCTGTAATGCTAGTCTGCCTTACACGAAAACCCCACGGACGATGAAGATGAACTCATTTTCCCACTCCCCACCACACAAACGCCAGACCCGTTTTGATCACCTACGGGTCTCATATCAAACCATTACTCATTATCATTCTGAGACATGTAACAAATAGCCTCAGATACATCCCCCTAATCGTATATATCTTCGTCCATGTCGTCAGGTGCAATCTCGTCCGCCGCATCCTCCTCGTCAATCATCATATCGTCATTATCACTCTCGGTGTGATTCGACAGCACGTGGATCTTGTTGCCCACCAGAATGACTCTGGCAGTCTCTCCATCTCGGATGGCGCCACGTAGAATCAAGACTGCCATGCGGTTCAAGACCTCCGTCTCGATGAGTCGCTGGAGAGGACGGGCACCATAGGCGGGAGAATAGCCTGCGTTGCCGAGATAATCCTTGGCTTCTGGCGAGACATCGATGGTAACTGTACGGTTGTTGTCTTCCAATCGTTTCTGAATTTCGCTCAAACGAAGATCCACGATCTTACGAATTTCACGACGAGTGAGACGATTGAAAATAACGATGGAGTTGATACGGTTCAAGAACTCAGGAAGGAAGTAGTTCCGGAGCGAAGTCATGACGAGTTCTCGGGTTGTAGCGTCGATCTTGCCGTCCTTACCGGCCGGTCGAGCAAGGAATTCTGCACCCAAGTTCGATGTCATGACAACAATGCAGTTCTTGGCATCGACGACGCGTCCCTGGCCATCGGTAATGCGGCCGTCATCCATGAGCTGCAGGAGGACAGTCAAAATCTCCTTTGCGGCTTTCTCAACCTCATCAAAGAGCAGAATGGAGAAGGGCTTGCGTCGCAAACCTTCCGTCAACTGGCCACCAGCGTCGTGTCCGACATATCCAGGGGGCGCACCAATCATTCGGCTCAGGGCATGGCGTTCTTGGTATTCAGACATATCGAACCGAATCATGGCCTTGGGATCATCGAAAAGGAACTCGGCCAAGGCTTTAGTGAGGAGCGTCTTTCCAGTACCTGAAGGACCGCAGAATAGGAAGCTGGGAGGTTGGTTAGGGTTGCTCAGGCCCGATCGTTGCAGTCGAATAGCGTTCGATACTGCTTGGACAGCCTCCTTTTGGCCGACGACGGACTTTCCGAGGACCTTTTCCATGTAGATCAGTTTCTCCTTCTCCGTGGTCTTGAGTCTCGTGACCGGGATTCCCGTCCATCGGGACACGATTTCATTAATCTGATCGGGACCAACAATGTCTGTAATCATGGCACTGGCGAAGTTGTCGGGGTTTTGGCTCAGAGCAGCATCGGCAGCGGCCTTTTCCTTCTCAAGACGCTTGATGGTCTCTTGTTGCTCAGGAATCGCGTAGTAGGTAAGATCGGCAGCTCGAGCATTGTCGCCCATTCGAGCAGCGTCCTCAGCCTTGACCTTGAGCTGGTCAAGCTTGACTTTCGCCTCCTGAATCTCCTTGCCACGCTTTCTTTCGCTTTCGTACTTCTCACGGAGCGGTCTGAGTTCTTCCTCGACGTTCTCTGCGTCTTTCTTAGCATCTGCGAGACGAGCCTTGGAAGCATTATCTTTCTCTCGAGACAAAGCAAGGATTTCGATTTTCAGCTGTCGCAACTTTCGCTCAAGCGAGTCGATGACTTCGGGCTGAGACTCGCGAGCAACTCGCACAGCAGCGGCGGCCTCATCAATAAGGTCGACAGCAGAATCGGGGAGACGTCGTGAAGTGAGGTAACGACCAGCGAGATTGGCAGCGGAGACAATCGCACTGTCGACGATGGTGACACCGTGATGCACTTCGTACTTCTCCTTCAGACCTCGCAGGATGGAAATAGTCTCGGGAATAGTCGGCTCCTTAACCAGAACCTGTTGGAATCGTCGTTCGAAAGCGGCGTCCTTCTCGATATACTTGCGGTACTCAGCGAGAGTAGTAGCACCAATGCAGTGCAGCTGACCACGAGCAAGCATGGGCTTCAGGAGATTGGCAGCATCCATGCCACCCTCGCCGGACGAGCCAGCGCCCATCAACAAGTGGATCTCATCAACGAAGAGAACGATCATATCTTTAGATTCAGAGATCTCCTTGAGAACTCCTTTCATTCTCTCTTCGAATTCACCACGGTACTTGCTTCCAGCTACGAGAGCACCCACATCCAAGGACATGAGCTTGCAAGCTGCTAGGTTGTCGGGCACATCAGCCTTGACGATTCGCTGGGCCAATCCTTCCACGACGGTAGTTTTACCGACACCAGGCTCGCCGATCAGGACGGGGTTGTTCTTGGTTCGTCGTGAAAGGATTCGAATGACGCGTCTAATCTCCTCTTCTCTGCCGATGACAGGGTCGATTTTACCTTCCCGGGCCATAGCGGTCATGTCAATGGTGAACTTAGCCAAATTCTCGTTCTCCTCTTCGGTATCGGCAGTTCGAGAGTCAACGCGCTTCGTGCCGCGCACGGCCACGATGGCATCCTGGATGAGCTTCGGCTTGGGGACATTAGCCTCCTTAAGAGAAGTGGCAACGGACGGATCGTCGCAAAGGGCACTGATCAGGTGATCCACAGCAATGTAACTATCTTTCTGTGTCTTCTGAAGATCGTTCGCCTTGCGCAAAACGGAGTTGAAAGATGGGGCCATAGAGACAGACTCGGGAGGCGGGTCCTGGGATGGCAGACGGACCAGAGTCTTCTTGAGAGCTCTGTCGAAGAGCTGGGGGTCACCGCGAGCTCTCTCTACCACCTGGCGATAGAGACTGGTAGTAGGGGTGGGATTGTTCTGCTGGTCCTTGGATAGGTCTGGCGGGGGGTCCAAGAGCGAGATGGCGAGGTGAACTGGCAAGAGCTGTGAGTGGCCGTACTGCTCGGCCAGTGCCATAGCATCTTCCAATGCGCGCTTGGCGCGCTCTGTAAATTCCATGCGGGAGGCGGCCATGGCGTCCAGCTGGAGTCAGTTAGATCAGGTGAGTATGATCAGAGTTGGTTGTTTAGAGGAAGACGGTGAGTGTCGTTTCGTTGTTGTAGGAGTAGGTTGCTGTGCTGATAGATAGACGAGCGCCAACAACGAGAATTAAATACGCGAAGTTGTGCTCGCGCGAGTGCGTCCACAATGAAGCCGAGAATCGGGCTCTCGCAGGAATAAAGGCGGTGTTCGTCTCGATGCTCAATGGCTCAAAGGGGGGGAAACAATAGGATTGAGGAATCTGAAAGGAAGTGAGACGTTGAGTTGAGACTCCGGGATGCGAAGCGTTCCTTATAGCGTCTGCTTCTTGTCGTCTTCACCACTGAGACAGTGGAGAGGAGGGAAGAAGAGCTGAATCAAGAACGTATGATATGATGCTTATATGATGGTGGAAGGATGCAGGAGGTTCTCGGGCGAAAGAGCTAGACAATTCTCTAGGCCTCTGGTAGCTTCACTGTGCCAGCTGCGAGTGCTTTGGAGAAGCTTCTGTCGACAGACGGTAGGTTGGGATTACGCCAGGTACCTGAGTACTTGCAGCTGGAAGCTTCCGCGCTCAGATGCTGCAGGCGGGGCAGAAGCGAGGGGCGAGGCGCAGTTGGGGCGTGGTGACGCAAGACGTCATAGGACAGGCAAGGTACTGTCTACTCGCGGACTACTAAATGTCTAGCTGCTGTGGTGATGCTGAGGGGGCAACGACAGAGTATATTCTACTTTTCTACTTAGACTAACACTGAGGTAGCTGTATCGCCGATATATCAACAATACCTCAGGTAAGATACAGAGTCCGGAAGGCCTATCCCGCGTTCCGTGACTTATCCCATAAGTAAGGTAGGTGGGAGCGAGAACAGATCCGTGCCTTCTGAACAGACAGCACCGGCCGGTTTCCCGGACACTGCCGAGCGCCGGTCCTGACACGTGATTGATATAAGCCCCTTTAAACACATACTACTCTCTAAATAACTAGCCCGTCTTGGCGCCCGCAATCCACTAGCCGGCACAGAAGAAGTCTTCGGCGGCGCGCCCGTGCAAGTTTTACGTAGCAGTAGTAGGTAGTACAAACCCAGAAGAGCGTTGGCTGGAACCATCAACGCCAATTCGAGATTGACGAGGGACGCCAAGAGAGGGAAGCCGTCGTCGATAATACCACCGAACCGATACCCCCCAACCAATTCCCCGTTCACATCCATCACAGACCAGTCACAATGGCGATGCGGATAGCTTCCATCACGGCCCAGCTGGGCAGGATGGCGCTCAGCAACCCCGTGGCGATCGTCCGGCCCTTCAGCAGCACGAGCGCGCAGTTTAAGAAGGGGATGACGAAGGCGCAGAGGCACAAGATAGAGGTGGCGGAGAAGAAGCAACGCAAGGAGACGCGCTTGGCCGAGAAGGCGCGCGAGCTGGCCCTGATTCAGGAGCTGCGGGCGCTGCGGGACTCGGGTGAGCCCATGCCAGAGGACAAGCGGGCCACGCTGGAGGCGTTGGAGGCGGAGTTGGCGCGCGACCCGCGCATACCCACAAGGAAGCCGGAGCATGGTCTCAAGATCTACGTCTTCCACCACATCATGGACGGCATGACCGTCTACTCACATGATCCCGTCATGAAGGTGCGCTCTTGTCCCCCCTATCTCTCTAATACCTAAGCTACTATCTTATAGTTCCATAATTACTAACACATCACTCTTCCTTGAAATCATAGGCCACGCGCGCCCTCAAACAACTCCCCTTCGTCGGCAAGCAGATGAAGCCCTCCAAGATACGCAAGGACTACTGGCGTCCGCTCGCCATGATCCAATTCCCCGAGGGCCAGAACCGCGTCGGTCTGAGCGTGAACCAGCTGCTGCGCGAGTGCAAGCAGCTGCACCAGTACTCGTGGGATGACTGCCTGCTCTTCGGCGAGCGCCGCTTCCGCACCAAGCGCGAGCGCGGTATCATGCTGAATGACCAGCGCGCCAACACCGTCGCCGACATGGCCGCCATCCTGAACGGCCTGGGCAAGGGCAACCACATCGTCATCGACGATCCCTCCAAGGAGGTCGAATTAGAAGAGAAGGCCGAGGACGAGGACTTGCGGAAGAAGGTGCGCCCGGCGAGGGACCCGGTGGACCCTGAACACGTCATGAAGATGGCGGATGGCCGGTCGCTCATGAAGGTCACTGTCTGGTGGGCCGATGAAGAGCACAAGGAGTACGCCGAGAAGTGGTCGGAGAACGTCACGCATTACCTCTTCGACGACGCCACGCTCGCGCCCACATTGGCGGCACTTGCTCCGGCGGCGAAGGAGGCGGAGGCGGAGGCTGTAGCAGAGAGCAGCTAAAGGGGCCGAGGTGACGAACCATGAAAAAAACATAACTGTTGGTTCCTCTGTTCTTAGTGACAGAGAAGCGTCGAAAAGCCAACGATTATAATTTATTTGAATAATAGTGGCCCGTCTCTAGTCTACAGGCCCTATTGAGGGAGTTGTTTGCGATGCTGCTGCTGCTGCTACTCTCCCACAAACCCGTCTCCCAAAAGAAAAAAGCTGAGTGTACTACCTAACCTATCCCCGTCATCTTCTTACCATGTATTTCCCCGTGAGCAACCGAGGGGCCAAGGGTTTTTACTACTTGTAATGTAGTGTACCAAAGTCACATCTATCCGATATCTGTACCATAGACCACACCACTAGAGGAAGAAAGAAAGGGGGCAAATCCAAAAAAAAGTTCAATTGAATTCAAAAACCCAAGACAGACGATATTTCCTCGTGAAAACCCCTGAGCCACTCCAAAAGAGTCTAGAATACGAGCGCAAAAGACTTCAAATACTCGTAGTGCGGCGTATTCTCGTCCACGCAGGCCCGGATGACTTTCTGCCCTTCCTCGCCGTACTTCTTGCGCCACTCCTCGTTTTCCAATTCCTTGCTGAGAACCTTCTTTGTTATAGCACGAATTAGTTACCTCTCACTATCTCACGAACACAAGCAAAGACGGGAAAAAGGAGTAATCCTACGTACCTTTGGATGTTTCCTCGCCGTAAGTTCCTTACTATTAATCGCATCGTTGTGCCACCCGTTCCACTTCGCAAACGCATTGCACACATACTTCTGGTTCTCCTCATCGCGCCACTCCAACATCGTCGGCGAGAACGTGATCCCCGTCTCGGCACAAAACGCGCGGATGACTTCCTCGGGGTGATCCAGAAGATCATCAGCATCCAAGATCGTGATGGCGACCTTATTCTCCTTCTTCGTCGTGGTGCCGTTTGACCTTCCAGCCACCGAGGGCCCAACGATTCCCTGCTCTCGCAGGTACTCGAAGAGACGGCGGAGCTCGACGTATCCGGCCTCACTTGGCAGGAAGTGGTTCCAGCCGGTGACCTCGGACAAAGGGGGCCGGCAGCAACGGACGTATGACGGGATACTCCATCGCGGGTGGCGGATGAGGAAAGTCCAGTGGAACTGCTTCAGAATCTGCAGGGGGATGACGGTCGGGTTTCTCAAGAGGTTGAACTCGACGCGTCGCTTGGACTTGTCAATGCTGCCGTTGGTGTTACTGTGGCCATTCACCTCATTGGTCTTGCCCTCGAGACCAGGACTAGGGTTATTACCACTGAGAATGCAGTTGTAGAAGACAGTCCAGGGCTCGGTGAGACCGTTGGGCAATTTGAAGTCAGCACCTTTGCATAGAGACGGCGCGATGGTGGGGGTTTCGCCGTTGGGCGGCATGAGATAGTAGGCCATGTCTTTGACGAAGACACGCTTACCCTAGTTTACGTGTCAGCCCCGAACACACGACCAACTTATAAGGATACAAGTGAGTAGGGTTGCATAGACAATGAATGAGACGATAAACTCAAGAGAAGCCAAATTCATGCGAATAGCTTGACAGAAGATGAGTCTGCAAACAGAAAGCGATGAGATTATGAAAAGGGGAGATATGAGATCTCACCTCGCTGCCGTCGTGCTCGAGCCGATTCAGCACGTCCTTGTACGTCGTCTTCGAGAAGCCGCTCTTCACCCTCCCGGCCTCATCGTCTTCGTAGCGCGTGCCCAATCTCTCAGGGCCATAGTAGAACGCATCTCCGAAGGGTTCATGGGCGCATTGGAGGATATCCTGACGGGTCATGAAGACCTATAAACGTGTCAGTTTGCGTATTGGGTATAAATGAATGGTTTCTCTTTTATGAGATTGGATTCGTGGATGAGATGTAAGACAAGGTGAAACTGACTCTCTCGAACGCCGTCGAGCAGGCCCGCGGGTGCGTGGCCACGAAGATGGGCTTCTTGTCGGACATGATTCAACTCGGAGCCGTCAGCGGGTCGGCGATAAATGAGGGCTTGGCTCAGGGTCTTGACTCAGGGTATTCTGCGTATCCCAAAAAAAAAAATCGTGAAAAAAAATTGATTTTCAATGAAGGATAAAGAATACCCAAAAGTGAACAAAGCCAAGACTTCTTCCCTTCCCTCCAGAAAAGATACCGAGAATATCTTTCTTTTTTCTAGAATAAAACCTATGTCTAAGACCTTTGATTGTGATGTTTCTGTCTCGGTGTTGTGGTCCAGCTGATGATGCGAATTTGCTTTAGAGCGCACCACGTAGGAAGTAATTGATACCAGCTAGACGCATTGAAGAACAAAAAGAAGAAGAGGGAAACGATGCCGGCCTCATTTATTCTCCAGAAGATAGAAGAGTGGAATAATGCGCGCGGGAGCAGACGGAGTTTTCGGGGACAGGAAGTCCGTCCTGGGGGATGCAGAAAGGGAGTTGGCACGGACGCAGACGCGGAGCGACAGAGAGAGAAGCACAGCTGCCACTCTAACGATCCCTTGCTGGGAGAGATCAAATTCAGAAGAAGACAACTCTATTGTGAGCAGCTGACTGACAGGGGTCTTGTTGGGTTGAGCGCGGAAGGGGGGATCTTGTCCGAGATGCGAGACAGGGAGGGATTGATGGGAGAAGAAGGAGACAAGGAACAGGGAACAGGGAAGTCTAGGTTTATCTTTGGAAAGAAAGGATAAATAAAAAGATACAAAAAGATGTGAGATCCACGACGTCGCAGATGGAAGAAATCGAACCCGATTTTCTTCGCCTTATACGTCATATACCATCATTCAAGACGTCTTGGTACAACGGCCCGCTTACTCTGGCCCGTCTGTTTATCTCTTGCCAGGTACTTATATCCTATATAAACGTGTAGTGAAGATATTCCAAGTGTCTCGAATGACAATCTTTCTGGAGAGAAGAGAGAAGGGGGACGAGAGTAGGAAGGCACCTGCCTTCCTAGGGCAAGGAGTGAGAGGGGCTGTCCAGGTCAATCAGCTCATCTCTCACGTCAATCTGAATCTAAAAGACGTTCCTCCCCTGAAAAATCCATTTTTTATGATTTTTCTCTAACGTCGCACGTCTCTTTCCAGTCAAGACCGGAAGCTTACGAGAGGGCCCTGCATACAAGATGTGTGATCGCAAACCCTCTTTGCAACTTCTTACTACGACCGCATCTGGCAGGTGGACAGTCAGTCAAAGAAGATATCGAGATGGTATAGTATTATTCCGTCCCAGTTCGGTATTACTACCAGTCCTAGCCGAATTACTATACGGTAACTCCGAGACTTTCTATTCTTAGCGCGGGTCAGAGTAAAAGATGGAGTTGTTTATTCTCAAACCAACCTCTTCTCTCTCTCACACACACACACTCATCGTGCATTCTCGGAAGAAGGGCGCCATGTACGTAATCCCCCCGGAAGTACCATCGCCGACACAGTTTGCCCGTCGCTCTACCTTCAGATCGAGTCAAGTTCCCAACCCCGAGATTCAGACCACCATCTCCTAGCCCATACACTACTTCTCCTAGTCTATGTTCTCTTCTGGTTGGGTGTAGAAGAATATCCAATGACATCAATAACTGCGGAACCAGAGTGGAGAGGTTCTGTTGATCTTCTCTCTCCAAATCGCCATCCAGGGGGTACATGCAGGCACCATTAAAAGGCAGACACCGTCAAACATCCAACAGAAAACAAGGAATCTACATAGGTAATCCAGGTTGCTTGTATGAAACTGGTAGGTGAATTACATCTCGCAGGTACATCGACGTCGTCTCGTCGGTAAGGTGTGGGGGTGACAGGAGGGGCTCCGTGGACTCTGGAGTAGGCAGGTCGATACTGACTACGCCTACGCGTACAATAAACAAATCCCTGTCTGTAGATAATCCGAAAAAGCAAAAACAGAAACACGCGAGGCGAGCAGAAATGAAACAAGGACCTGTTTGACCACATCCAAGCCCTTTCGCACGTGTGGTGAGCTCGTCGCGACGACGACCGCCGAGATGGCGCCGGTTTTCTGCACATAGGGTATCCCGTTCGGAGGATTTATTGCTCTCTCCTCTCCTGATATTATTGCGTCGCCAATTGCATGCCATACGATGATCTTACACACTTCGCCAATGTTGCCCTCTAAATGAAGTAAGCAGGAATCCATGCGCAGGGTAGCAGGTAGTGAGGCAATCTCAGCTCAGACGGCCCCAACTCCATATATTCAACCCGACCTTCGCGCCCTTCGTGACAGGAAGTCCGGCATGCCAAGTCTCCGACCATCCTCTCCCCGTACCATCGGGACGGAAGTTCTCCCAGAAGACGGCATTGCCGGGTATCGGTCGGAACGTGACGCCCGTGACGGGTTTTCCGTCTTTCTTTACGGGATTGTCGCACTCAACCCAGCGACACCACGGCTCATCCGGTCCGTTCCGTTGTAGACGAGGGAACTCTGTGCCGCCGCCCTCGATATTGTCCGTCTGCACCCAGACCATGAAGCTACTTACTCGGCCCCAGCCCAGCGCGCCGGAGCCCCAATCGAAGTGGTGGGCGTACTACAGAGCTTGGTCAATGATCCGACATATTATAATCAACTTGGTAAGTAAAAGCATGCTTACATGCTGACTAGGTCCGTATCTCTGCGTCCTCAAGCGCTCGATCCAGAGATCATCTCGCCAGCCCTGGAAAGCGCGGGCGCGTGCCTCAATGCAGCGCACGACATCGGTACGCGGGATCAGCGCAACCTCGGAATCGCGGATAACGACGTTCCGGTGCGTCTTGTCGCCGTCATTGGTGATGGTCGAGGGCTCGAATAGACGCTCACTATGATCCAAGTCAACAATCTGGTTCAGATGTAAATGTGTTTGGCCCTATACGCTACTCATATCACGTATACAGACCTGGTGTAAACGCAGGGTAACTAATTGCGTTGGATAAAATGGATAGGACGTAGGCGGTAAGAAATCACCTAATATTGAGAAGATGCTTGCGCTCGTCCGGCGACAAGAAATTCTCGATATACACGACAAGTGGCGCTTTAGAGAGGATATGCACCGAATACGCGTCAGGGGCGCAGTTCAAATGCGCCGTCTCATTGACCGGGTCAATGGCCAACAGAGACTCATTTATTCGTGGACGAACGGTACGAGGAAGCGGTCGTGGTTCGCGATCAGAGGTCAAGTAATGCGCCAGAGGATCGTAGAAGAGAAGGAGGACTGCGAGACCGGCTACGATGTATGAGAACATGACGTCGGTCACTCAGGAATAGGGGTACCACGGCAACGGAGTAAACAATCGGGACACATGTGTTTCAATGCAGAACGGTAGCAAAACAGTCCTCACGGTGGATTTGCTGTGACCCTAGGCATAGAAGAGTTACGAAGCAACTACTTAGTCAAGTTAGTTGGTTAGTAAGACTGGCAGGCATAAAGCAGGTGAGGTAATTAGTGAACAATAACCAATTAAATCACAAGCAAGGCCATGTTATATCGATACTCGGACTCGTCAATGCGTGAGGAAATACTGTGTAACACCGTTCAGGCAAGGGATATAGATAAGATAGGCATGGGCTCAAGTCTCCAGGGATCCTCCAGGATGTTCTGTTTAGTCGTCCTCCTCATTATGATTAGTTGGTAGCGAAGCGAGTCTACTACTGCTTCTTCTTCTCCTTCTCTTCCGTCGACTGATTAGTACCGTACCCTGTTCTCCAAAACACCGATGCCAGCTTAAACACAATATAAGCGAATCCTAAGATCACCACGGCGGCTGTGCCGGTGGTAACCCATTCAACCTTGCTCGAATCAAGGACTGGGACTTGAATCTTGTGATAAAGACTGCCTTCTCCCTCTGATTTCGGGTTCACATGCCAGAATAATGTTCGGGGTTCGAATAATCCATCATAGCCCAGGTTGGTCCGGTCGAAGGGGCTATTTTGGAAGTTGGTCGAATCGTCGGTGTTACAAGCCCAGAACACCGCGGGCCAGGGAACATTGATAGAGCTGAATCCACCATCCGCGGGTGATAGGTATCGGAGATGGAGAGGGATCTCTGCCGTCCAGGGTTCATTGCCCTGGGTACTGGGAGGTTGTAGATCCAGAAGAACACTAGAGCCCCACAGCTTCATCGCATAGTCGGGTGCCTCAAGGTCAACTGGTTGACTGATGTATCGTAACGCTGTCAAATTCTTTGATGCCAAGAATAGGGGGTCGTCAAGTTGGTACTTGTCAGCGAATATGGTGCGCGGCAATGTTAGGTATGCATGCATGGAGCACTCCGAGTCTGGTAGCGGCGGTTTGCTAGAGTCGAAGCTCATTTGTAGAGTTGGATGTAAGCCCCACGGCTTGAGGAACTGGGAGGAATAAGTTGTTCCAGCGTCCTTATGCCGTGAAGGGAACGCGAACAAGACAGGAGACGGTTTCTTGTCTTCGCCTAGGACCGTCAATAGTCCCGTAACGCCCAGCTCTGTCTTTTCCAGATGCGGAGGTGTATCGGGGGTCAAGATACCGACCTCAGTCCTATGGTCTTCATGAGACTGTATAGACAGCTTTTGGAGACCTTCCGGCCAGACAGCACTGAGTTTCACCGTATATGCGGCTGCATCGTAGGACATGTCGAGAGCCACGGCATCTCCGAGACTCCGAGCCCATTCTTTGCAGTCTGCGTCGTCAGGAGTACATGAGTAGTTCTCTGCATACTTGGATAAGTTCGCCAGAGTGTCAACCGGCTGGAAGTACTGGTATTCTGTCGAGTGAGAGAATCGCTCGGAGGGCAGCTTCGTGAACGACTCCTTCAAGGTGTTAGTCCATTATCTTGAGATGGTTCATACCGTAAAGCAATACGTACAGCTGGTGATGAACAGTCTATATCTCCCCATACTGCCCGAAGCTGTGTGCATAGTTTCGAACTTCAACGGTCAGCTATAAGTTATTCTCAAACCATGATATTTTGTAGTCACCTACGATTCCGCAGCACTAGCTACCTTGGGTGTGTAGAAGGCATGCAATCCAGGCGGCAACTTCGAGGTCCAAGGTCCAAGCGTCTCATGAGCCTGCGGTTTACTCCACCGAATATGAAGCTCACGGATATCCTGAAGGAGATCTCGAAACTCGGCCGGGAGCTCATCGATAGCCAGGGTGACACGGTGCTCACGAACAGCGATGAGATCGGGACCAGATAAGGAGCGGTCTTGGATCTTGAGCAAAGGCGGGTCAATGCCGTGCTCGTTTCTGTGAAAGAAGGTGATTCTGTGCCGCATCTTGAACTCCTTGTGTCTTGAGTTCACTGTAAAGGACACTTGTTTGTGACTTTGAGATTGAGGCTGTACGATATGAAGAGTGTCCCGTCCAGTCGTTGTTGCTGGCTCAGGTACGTACACACGCAGGCTCCACCCGAACGTGGGAGCCCCACAACGGACCCGACGGTCGAGCGCGGGGCAGAGCAGTGTCTATGCTAGCCAGATCCAGTATAGCGTATATTGAAGCTAAAGATCCGCTTTTGAACTGCCGTGAAGTGACCTCGACTCACTCACTCTCTCCTCTCACTCACTCGAATCATGAATGAATGAATCCTCACGAACTCATTCAAACAAGCCGAGTATACGACCTAACCTCACAATCAAGCACAATATCCCTCCAGACGTCTTTCCACTCCCTTTCAAAAAACTGTACCACAACATCCTCATCATCCCAAGTACCAACAGCAACAAACTCCTCTCTCCCCTCGTCCAACTCATCCTTCTCAACCCTCCACCCGCCATCCAAGCTCATCCCCTTGACCCTCTCCTCAAACTCCTTCTTCTCCCGACCCACAACACCAATCCTCAACACGGTCAAAACAGGCGCCTCGAGCTTCTCCTCACTGAACAAAGAGACATCCCCAACGTGCATGATCTTGATCCGCGACGCATCCATGTACGGTCCCATCTTCGCCATAGCCTGCTTATTCTCCTCCGTGCTGATGCATTCGGTGTGTTGGGCCGGTGAGTCCCAGTGTGCCGTTACAAGCATGATGCCCCGGTCCTCGCGCTGCTGGTAGAGGGCCGCGCCGCGTTTGCTTGCCGGGCCGGTCCCGAGGGATGGGGCGTGGGTTGCGATCCACTGGGTATGTTAGCATGTGATTCTAAGCTTTGATTCTCGTAGAGTTTTTGAAGATGCGCAATGTAGATGTGAGAGTATGAGACGCACCTTGCTCTGCACCTCAACAGCCTCTCGGCCCGTTTCAATGAACTCCGGGACGATCCGTCCCGGCGTGGAGGACGGGACCCAAGCTAGTTCTGAGACGGGCATGTTTTCTTTGGTATCGTGTTCGTAGAGAACTTATATATTATTTCGTGAGTGAGTGAGAATGATGAGTCTAAAACCTCAAACCGACCGGAGAGGTCTCAGGAATATATACACATTCGTTCCATACAAGCTTACGCCGCGCATTTCAAATTAGGATCCCAGGACTTGCGCAACACACCCGCTGCCTGGCGCGTCTTACTCTCATTCCATATGCAGCCTCAAGCCAGGTCTATTAATACGTAACTGAGCTGAATCCCGAGTTTCGCACTCGGAAATAGGGGTCAGAGTACGTTTCTACAGACAGGCAACGAAAGTCCGCGTCACTTCTCACATGGGATTCGCATTTAATCAAACGAAAACAAACTCGTTTCAAGCGCCGAATTTTCCATTGCTACCTATCTACCTTTCCCTTACGGGGAAAGTACTGTTGACTGATTGACCTTTTAGACAGAGTACATACCTCTACCCGTACGAGCAAGATGCGGCATGCGAAGCTCTTACATAGACTAGACGGACATTGCGATTCGTGTAGGAGATTCTGCGTGAAATCCCCAAAGGAGGACTTATAAACATAACTTCAGTAAGAATATAAAGGGCGCCGACTATTCTTCAGGAGGCATAGAGTAACGTAAAGGGCACCGGTGCTTTGTTTTGGTTTTTATCGCCAAGCTATCCTTCATGACTTTTTGAGAAGAAGAAATAAAAGTGCCTCTTGATATCTCAACTGCTTTTCCCCTTCGCCGTGGAGTACACAACGGCAACAAGACCTTGTCCAGAACCTAATCCCAACGGCGGCCTTCTCGCTCTGTCTCTATACGTCTCATGCGCTCTTCTTCATCATTACTGATGGCCTCACTACGACGACTCTTCGTACGTCCAACCCGCTCATCGCCAGCTTCGCGGCTGCGCTTTCCACTGCCTCGGTTAGCGAGACTCGCCATTCCAGCAATACGCTGGGCCTCCTTAAGGAGACGCTCTCTGTCGCGAGCTTCTCGCTCTTGTGTATGCGGATCCTTCAATAGTGCGCTGGAGCCTGGCTTCTGACTACCCGCGACTGATGACTGGGAGCTGCGTCGCGTAACCTCGCTCTCGCGTCTCTGTAAGTCGGAAGAACGGCCACTAGTACCTCTAATTTCTAGAGCTGATTTACTGCCGACCTTTTCACCAGAGTGACTACCCCTTGGTCCGGTAGGAGGGTTGAAGCCCTTCTCCGATGATGGCGTGTTAGCCACAGACTGCTTACTGTCATGAGATCGATGCTCCTTGCTCAGCTCGCCCCTGCGTTCTTTCTCTCGTGCACGTTCGCGGTCTTTCTCACGGTCCCTGTCTCGCTCTCGATCATCATCACGATCACGGTGAGATGAGCGGTGACTAGGCTTCCGGTGACGGTCGAGATCGCTGTCCCTACCTCTGTCTTTATCGCGTTCTCGCCGTTTCTCGTCACGATCGCGGTCACGATCACGAGGCCGGTCTCGCTCCCGGTCCCGGTCCCGATCACGGTCACGGTCGCGATCTCGGTCCCTATCACGGTTGTGTTCCCGTTCGCGGTCTCGATCCCTATCTCGGTCGCGATCTCGGTGGCTGCGGTGGTTTGAGCGCTTATGCTCACGGTCTGAGGGAGACACAGACCGGGATGGTTCATCGTACCTATCGCCCTTCGATCGGCTGTTATGATCATCGTCATCCCTGGTGGAATGCCGTTTGCTTCTATGTCTTCTACGGCGTTGACCATCATCGCGACTATCATTAGAGACAGACGGAGAGCGGTGTCGTTTGTGCCTGCGCGACTCTTTACGATCCGGGCTGCGACTGCGGCTAGGACTTCGACTTCTGGATAAGCTATGAGTCCGAGAGCGTTCATGACCCCTATCATGATCCTTGGCTCTGGCCTTGTCATCTAGATCACGCTCGTCGTGGCGGTCAGCGTGGCGGCGATCTTTGTGGGACTGTAGAGAACTACTCCGCGACTCAGGTCGCAATTCAGCTGGGCTCGCCACAAGTGGACCGTTAGCACCGATACTTGGCGATTTCTCATCCATAATAGTATAACCTCGTGCTCTCAAGTGGAAAAGGCTAGTGTTGGGAAGCCCCTGACGCATAGCTTTGGGACCAGTGGGTGCATTTAAGGGGACGCTAGGGGGAGCCCGCTGCTCAGTACCATTTGACAGCTGATGCACATCACCATCGAGTCTCGTGTTGTCACCTGAAGCGTCTTCTTGCCCAGGCGCATAGTCCTTGTCTGGATGGTCGCCTCCCTGTACAGCGCCACCATTCTGATCATCCTGACCCACTGACTGTCCGTCTTGGGACTGATCTGGGCGTATCGTTCTCCCGAATTCATCCACATTGCCTGATGTGGTGTCGATAGCTTGCGAGGGACTATTCGACGCGCCATCCATCCAAACGTTGCCTTGATGCCCGTTAAAGTTGTGATGGTAGCCACGGCCGTAGCCGCCGTAGTACCCGCGACCACGGCCTCTTCCCCGGAAGCCGTAACCGCCTCGACGATAGTCATTAAACTGGTTGTGGTGACCGTAATTACCTGCGCGGAAGTTTGCGTTAAAGTTGCCAAAGTCACCATTACCCATGCCAGGAGCATTTGGATTAAAATTATCTTGGCCAACGTTCCATGATTGCTGTCCGTTCCAGTCATCGCTGCCACCATTGAATCCATTCATGCCCATGTTCATGTTCATGCCGCTCATGCCCATGCCGTTCATGCCCATGCCTTGCGCACCAAAGCCACCATTCATCAACATGTTCTGCATCATCATCGGGTCCATCATTCCTGTAGACGACATGTTAGCTTGCTGTTGCGACTTGCTCACGCGGCGAGAGGAGTACGAACCCATCATAGGGAACGAGCCGAAGCCGGCTGGATTCATGCCATTTTGCATCGCCATCATCATCTGCATTTGGGTCATGTCTCCGTTACCGAAATTCATATTGAAATTATTATTCATGGAGTCGAAGCCAAAGTTCATGCCATTCTGTTCCGATTGATCTGCGCCAGCTTCAGTCACAGCGTCACCCTTTTCTACGACGTCGCCTGCGGTTTCCTCGGTCTCATGGTCTTGTTGACCAGATTCCTCTGCTTCCTCTACTTCGGCATGTTGCTCATCGGGTAGATGGCCGTTTGTTTGGGCCTAGATGGTTATCAGCGCAGTTCAAAGCCTCGAATACCTAGAGCTATTACTTACCGCATCAGTTTGACCATCAATGAGTTCGTCTGCTGTGCCGTTCTCAGGCTCAACCATAGAGTTGGTCACTGGAACCGTCGCCTCATCTAGAGGTTGTTCTGGGTTAACATTATCTGGAGCTTGAGGCTCAGCAGCAGACGGATCTACTGGCGGTTGTGTCTGAGTTGGTCCCGGGGTACCGGGCGCTTCTTGAGTAGGTGTCGGAGGCGCGGAGATGTTGAGCTTGGGTTTTGCCGCCTCGCGTTTCTTCTCTTCCGTTTTAAGGAAAACCCTGATCGTAGTTCGGAGAGACTTGTAAACCGTGCAGTCGGCGCCTGAAACAGGCGTGTGCTCGCAGACGGGGCAGGATGAGGGTAGGACAGATTGGCCTAGAAGGGTCACGGGGTCAGCACAACGATAATAGGAGTATTTAAAGACCGACGCGAATGGCTCTCGAGGAAGACGGCGTACAGTTTTCACAGATGGCGGTTTCACAACACGGCAATCGGAAGGCATTGACGGCTAACTTGCTGCAAATGGCGCATCGCAGCTTCGTAGGCAGCTCGTCTTGCGTCAGGGAGCTAAAGAGAGTCAGATTGAGCATAGACATGCAAGAGAACCCGGGCATGTCGTACCTGGCCAGCTCGAGCTGGGCGGGCGTGAGCGTCGCCATACTTGTAAGTAGAATGGCCTCGCAATCCTCTCAATACATGTAGTATCAAGGCAGACTGCGAGGATAAAAAGATATTGGTTGTGGTGATGCTTGTCGGCGGCTATAAATGTTCTTGTTTATGCGACAACAAGTGTCATCATCCTTCACAGACAGAACAGACAGACTGGGCCACAAACACAGTCGATAGCGCTGGTGTCACGGATGAATCGAGGCGAATCCAATGACGGATCGACAAAGGCGCAGACGCGAGGCTGTCTACAGAGTCGATGGTACCATTGTTTGACGCGCAAGTGAGTAACCGGAGATGCGGCAGAGTTACTGACTGCGTGATGCTGCGTGGTAATGGTTGTGGTTGTAGCAGGTTAGGTTGTAGGCAAGGTACGTGATGATGCGCCTGGCGAAGAAGTTTTACTAAGTGTGTGGAGCCAGGTACAGGCGCACAGTTGTCCGCACTGTGGCGGGGGAGCTGTAGGGCATCCCCTACAAGTATCATGTACACAGTGCATACAGTGCAGGGGACACTGTTAACACTGTACTCATTAG